>CM021102.1:50991377-51127891 GCA_007115665.2 Sequoiadendron giganteum
CCCTCTACCCTCTACCATTAACTCTTAACCCTCTACCCTCTATCGCAATTTTCCACTCCCTCCCTCTCTCTCTCTCTCTCACTAACTCCCTATATCTCTCTCTCCTTTACCCTTAACTCTAAACCCTAAACCCTTAGCCCTTAAACCCTTAAACACTCTACCCTCTACTTCTCTTTATCTCCTCCCACCTCTATCTACCTAGACCTCTCTTTGTTTTTTCTCACCTCTCTCTCCATCCCTACCTCTCCCTCTATCTTTTCTTTCATATCTACTTCTCTCTACCTATTTGTCCCTCTATACCTATTTCTCTCTCCCTCCTTGCCTCCTCACTCTCAATATCTCTACCTTCTTTCCCTCTCTCTCTCTCTCCCCTCCACCCTAGACCCTAAACCCTTAACCCTTAAACCCTAAACCATTAAACCCTCTACCCTCTACCCTTAACCCTCCCTCCCACTCTCTCCTCTCTCTCTCTCTTTCAAGTCTCTCCATACCACCCCCTCTCCCTCTCTCAGGTCTCTCTCTCACTCACTCAATCCATCTATCTCTCTCCCATCTCCCTTAAACCCTATACGTTCAAACCAATACCCTGAACCAATACCCTCAAACCAATACCCTAATCCCTCAACACTTAAACCCTTAAACCCAATTAAACTCTCTACCCTAATCCCTCTATTAGGTATGTCACTCACTCACTCCCTCTATCTCTCTCCCATCCCTCTCCCACTCCCTCTCTCTCACTCTCTCCCACTCTGTCTTTCTCCCTCTCTCTCTCCCTCTCTAGATATCTCCCTCCCACTCTCTCTCTCCCTCTATCTCATGTATCTCCCCCCACCCCCTCCATCTCTCTCGAATCCCTCTATCTTGAGTACTCCCTCTCCCTCCCACCCCCTCTCTATCTCTCAAGTCTCTCTCTCTCACTCCTTGTATCTCTCCCATCCCTCTATCTCTCACTCCCTCTCTCTCCTACTCTCTTAGGTATCTCTTTCCCACCCCCTCTCTCCCACTTTGTCTCCCTCTCCTTCTCTCTCGGGTGTCTCCCTCCCACTCCCTCTCCCTCCCTCTCTCTCACTCTCTCTAGATCTGTCTCTATGGATTAGGGTTTAAGGGTTGAGGGATTAAGCCTCACTTATGTCACAATCCCTCTTTGTCAAGCCTCACTTACCTCCCACCCTACTTTCTTAGGTCTCTCCTTCCCACCCCCTCTCTCCCACTTTCACTCCCTCTCTCTAAAGTCTCTCCTTTTCAAAGGAACATATTTGGCACTCGCCAAATGGGTTTTACCTTGAAACAGTAAAAATAAGGGTTGACCCCGTGATTCAGGCCCACATTCTCTTGTGTTTGTCTGGTTCAGCGCTTTATCCGAGTCAGAAACACCTTTTTTCTGCAGTTGACTTCATATTGTACCAATCTATGCTTGATCCATCACCTTTTAACCACCAATATGCATGGTAGACAACGTAGAAGAAGATATTTTGAAGTTTCTACATCATTTTACATTATTTGAGGTAATATATTCATTTTGGTAAATTGAAATGTTTGTCTTTAGTATATTTGTTTGTTTTTGATAATATAAACTAAATTTCCTTAATGATTTTATTAATCATAACAATTGGACTTAGAATTCAACATTGAATTAGATGGGATTTGCATTAAAAAGTTCAATTTTTATGAGTTTAAAGAACAAAAATAAATAAAAAACATGACATTTACTTAACATAAATTTACTTATGAATTCTATTTGCATTGCTTATAGTAGTCCATTTCCAACATGGCTAGTGGAATTCACTGTATTTCATTCTTTTTCCAACTAATTTGGAAAATTTTTATTTTCATCTAATTTGGAAAACCTCATTGCCAAAGAAATAGTGAATAATGATAAGATATAGCATCACAGCCCCTTCTTTGAATCCATATTCTTCATGACTTTGTTGACAATCAAAAATTTGGTTTTGAGAAAAATAAACACAAGAGTCTCTAGTTTTCATTTAGGTGGCAGCAATTTATACCCTAGGTTTATGATTCTCATTGATTTGTTGTATTGAATGGTTTCCACCCCTCTCTGCAACAATGTTTTTGTAAAATGCATTACTTACTTTTTTTCTATGTGTGTTTGTTGACATGCAGCATTCAAGGTCATGCCGAGGAAATGACCGAAGCCTCTAACACCAGAAGAGCGTGCAGTTAAAAATGCAAGGAGAAGAGAATAAAAAAATGTAGCTTGTGAAGCAAAGGAATTGCAGCCCATGCAACCACAAACTTATGTGCAATCTAAGAGAGATGTCAAATTGGCAAAACAAAGGGCACGAATGAGGAAAGATCGTGGAAGGACAAGAATGAATATAGAAGTTGGGGGCACATCATTAACCATAGGTGAAGCTCAATGCACATCTCCAGTTGAAGACACATTGACAACAACATGTAGTTTTCCAGGTACATCGGAAATCACATCTCCAATTGAAGACACACCATCAAAAACATTACGTTTTGAAAGTACATCAGCAAACAAATCTCTATTTGAAGGAACTCCACAAATGACATCTCAAGTTGGAGGTACAACATCGTTTACATGTAAATCTCAAGGTATGTCATCAATTCCACCTCTAATTGAAGGTACATGATCTATCCCCGATGTTGTTGACCTTCCCAATATTGACACAAATTTACATTTGAGAACTCCTCCTAGAGTTTTCCATAGAAAACCTACATTTTTGATTGATATTGATTCTAATGTTTTGAAATGGATGCGTAATAAGATTCCAAAACGTACATGTCAAAGATATGTAGAAAGGATCTGGAGTTTGTTTTTTATGAAGCTAAGTGAGGGTGGAAGATGCCAACTATTTGTTGAAATGATGAGGCAACTCAAATTTAGGCCCACCATGAAGGCTCTTGGGCTAAGAGTTTTGAAATACTCAAGTGAAAATTCCATTGTAAGGAACTTGATGAGTGCATACGAGAGCATGGGTTCCACCTCACGCACGAAGGATAGTTGTGCCACATGACGTGTGATGACAACAACACTGTTAAGCAGTCAAACAAGGAACAAGGTGAACCTTACAAAGGCAAGTAAGTCTTTGAAAATAAGTAGATCATCTCTAATGAGAGCCAAAGGAAGGCGCGAAAGAGTGGAGGATCCAAATAGCAATGAGTTATGGGCATTTTCGGGTAGAGTGCCATGAAAAGACACAAGAATTGCTCAAGGCTTGAGATCTTTAATTGTGAATTATTGGAAGGATAACACAAGGACCTCTCCTAATCAAAGAGATGTTGTAAGAAGGAGAATTGGTAGTATAAACCGTGAGCCACATCCAATGCATTATTTGGATACCACTCAAACCCAATTTTTTGCTGATTTTGTACAACAGTTTCCTGAAATTAAAATATGTCAAAGGTATTTTGAAATGCTAAAGCCTTTATGTCAAAATAAATCACACACGCACTACTTGTTGTTGTAGGGTTCATACTGAGTTTTCTAACCATTATGATGTTTATCGACGTATATGTGTAGATATGCATATTGACAATGTTTTGCAGGAATGTAACATAATGCCTCCACCTAAATCATCAAGGAAATTTTTGTCTTCCATTTTATGTGAAAGAGAGGATGGTCAAATTTTTTACAAAAAATCATGTTTGGATGGCACATGTGATCATTGTGGTGGCATGCAACATTTTCCAATTTGCCAACACATGGCTAGTACACACACAATTTGAGACAAAATTGTGGAATTTGCCAAATATACGACAGTGGCATACAGTCTAAAAGATGGGAAAGAAGCAAAGAAATGTGAATTGGTTAGTGATAAGATTCCAGTGTATCAGTTTATGGGCATTTTTCGTGATCGGGTGGTTTATGATTATGCAATGCATACACACAGAGCACAATGGTTGGACTCGCAGTTCAAGTTATGCAAGGACACATTTCCACTTCGTCCTATCGTTTCAGTTGTCGACTTCGCTGAGAATTACACACTATAACCATAGAACGAGGTGTAATCATAGTACTACAACTCAGTGTAGGTTTATATATTTTTACATATAGCGTTCATTCATGCAAATGATAGTACAGAGGAAAATAGGAAAGTATTGAGGGAGTATCACTTTTACATCAGTGATGATCGCACACATTCTGTAGAGTTTGTTCAAGGTTTCTTTCATATGTTCTATGTCGATCTGGCTAGCAGGGGCATACCATTTAGTCAACATATCATATGGTCAGATAATTGTACATCACAATTCAAGAACGCCAAAATGTTTTATTGGTTGAGCGGGATGCATAGGATTAGTGGTGTTCAACATATGTGGAACTTCTCAGAGGCCGGACATGGAAAGGGGGAGCATGATGGAGCGGGTGCATGTATCAAAAGAGCCCTAGCACGAGAAGAGTTAAATTACACAAATAGTGTAAAGTTGACAGATGCAAGATCAACTATCCAGTGGTGCAATGGTTCAATGGGTCCAGGTAGTGAAGGCAATTCTTTAGTTCGTAGATGATACTAACATTTCAAAATATGAGGATTGTTGTACACTAGCAAGATCGAGCGAGCTACACTCTTTTAGAAGCTCCAATGTAGGTACATGGACTATCTATACAAGGAATATGGCATGCTTTTGTTATGCATGTACACTTCAATCATGGAATGATTGCGAGTCAACAGAGTGGATTGATGAATGGTCTATAAGAAGTCTAACCCCAATTGACACTTATCAGCTCCCGACGGCTCTACAAATCATGGAGATGCAATCATCCATTGACTTTGATCATGTATCGGACCTACTAGAACCAGGTAATGTATATTACTTACAAGTTTTATTATGTTGCTCAGTAAATAAATCTATCAAGATGAACATATCAATGCAGGGCACGTTTATGCGGTAATTGTAGATGAAGACAATGAAGAGGGTACAGATTATTACCTATGCCATTGTATCGAGGCCAAAAAGAAATTGGAGTCCCCAGTTATAGACGGAGAAAACATAGAATATCCTATAGGTTCTGTGGTTGTTACTAGAACATGGCTTTGAAGGTATCTAGTTAAGAATGTTGCAGTTTGGTTGTTTAAGGACTTCGACACGCATCGGAAAATTCTTCAGTATTCGAACCTTGTCGTCGCCACCAACGTTCATTTGATCAAATATAAGGGTAAACCTGTGAACAAGAACTTGTGGAAAATGCGTGAGTCTGACCACGAGGAAATACTCGACACAATAAAGAATAGAGCATACCTAGATGGTTCCCTACATTAATTTGTAAGTATGAAGATTGAATTTGTAAAGCCATGTTATTGATCACTCTTTTGGACCAACACCTTGCAATAAGGCTTTTTCACGATTACTGTTTGATGTCATATGCATTTACGACTATCATTGATCCTTTTTTAATTGTGACTGTAGGTAATACTGAAGTTTTTCAAATTATATAAGAAAAGAACATCGGTTGCTGGTGCAAGTGTTCAGAGGTATGAGAAACATCAATTGCTAGTGCATTTTCTGGTTGTCAATCTTCACTTTCTTTTCCATCTCCTAGATTTATCAGATTGTTATATGCTACACGTTTTATGTTAAGCCTCTCAGTGAGAAATTGATGCAACCTAGGTCATTTCTAACATACCTTAGGGTATGACATTCAAGAAAACAACTATGGTTCAACCAACTCGATCCCTTAAGGGTGCAAAGTGCAAAAGGGCAACAATATTTGACAGGGTATTACTCGTAAATCATGGTGATTACGAAATATCTGTTTGAACCTACAAGTTCACGTTGGGCCCCTCTACAATAACCTTTTCTCAGTTTTCGCTATCTCAGAGGTTTTTTCCTATGGTGGTGAATTTTCACTCGAGGAAAAAGTTGTCAAATGCAAGTAGTTGAAAGTTGCAAAGTGGTGCAACTTTCGTTCGACAGCTTGTGTGACCAAAAAAACTGTTCCAACGCATCTGGGTGGGTACGTTTACGCTAGAAATGGTCCTCTTTCACACCTAAACACGTGGAATCGCTCTGAGCTACGTTCAACCGGATCAATCCCTTAAGGGTCCAAAGTGCAAAATGGTTGTGAACTTCAACATGCTATTACTCAGACATCGTGATGCTTAGAAACTTCTCGTTTGTTCCTATGGGATCACGTTGGGCCCCTCTACAATAACCTTGCTCAGTTTTCACTATCTCAGAAGCTTTTTTCTATGGTAGCGAATTTTCACTCAAGGAAAAAGTTGTCAAATGCAAGCAGTTGAAAGTTGCAAAGTGGTGCAACTTTCATTTTGCAGCTCGTGTGACCAAAAAAACTGTTGCAATGCATCCGGGTGGGTACTTTTACACTAGGAATGGTCCTCTTTCACACCTAAACACGCGAAATCGCTCCAAGCTACATTCAACCTGATCGATCCCTTAAGGGTCCAAAGTGCAAAATGGTTGTGAAATTCAACATGCTATTACTCAGACACCGTGATGCTTAGAAACTTCTTGTATGAACCTACGAATTTGCGTTGGGCCCCTCTACAATAACCTTTCTATATTTTTTCTATCTCGGAGGTTTTTTCCTATGGTGGCGAATTTTCACTCGAGGAAAAAGCTGTCAAATGCAAGTAGTTGAAAGTTACAAAGTGGTGCAACTTTCATTCTGCAGCTCGTGTGACCAAAAAAATTGTTCCAACGCATCCGGGTGGGTACGTTTACGCTAGGAATGGTCCTATTTCACACCTAAACACATGGAATCACTCCGAGCTACGTTCAACCGGATCGATCCCTCAAGGGTCCAAAGTGCAAAATGGCTGCGAAATTCAACATGCTATTACTCGAACACCGTGATGCTTAGAAATTTCTCGTATGAACCCATGAGTTCATATTGGACCCCTCTACAATAACCTTTCTCGGTTTTCACTATCTCGGAGGTTGTTTCGTATGGTGGTTAATTTTCACTCGAGGAAAAAGTTGTCAAATGCAAGTAGTTGAAAGTTGCAAAGTGGTGCAACTTTTGTTCTGCAGCTCGTGTGACCAAACAAACTGTTCCAACATGTCCGGGTGGGTACGTTTAAACTAAGAATGGTCCTCTTTCACACCTAAACACGTGGAATCGCTCTGAGCTACGTTCGACCGGATCAATCCCTTAAGGGTCCAAAGTGCAAAATGGCTATGAACTTCAGCATGCTATTACTCAGACATCGTGATGCTTAGAAACTTCTCGTTTGATCCTAAAAGATCATGTTGGGCCCATCTACAAGAACCTCTCTCGATTTTCGCTATCTCAGAGGCTTTTTCCCATGCTGGTGAATTTTCACTCGGGGAAAAAGTTATCAAATGCAAGTAGTTGAAAGTTGCAAAGTGGTGCAACTTTCGTTCTGCAGCTCGTATGACCGAATAGACTACTCCAACGCATCTGGGTGGGTACGTTTACCCTAGGAATGGTCCTTTTTTGCATCTAAACACGCGGAATCGCTCTGAGCTATGTTCAACTGGATCGATCCCTTAAGGGTCCAAAGTGCAAAATGGTTGCAAACTTCAACATGCTATTAATCGGACATTGTGATGCTTAGAAACTTCTCGTTTGATCCTATGGGATCATGTTGGGCCCCTCTACACTAACCTTGCTCATTTTTCGCTATCTTAGAGGATTTTTCCTATGGTGGAAAACTTTCACTCGAGGAAAAAGTTGTCAAATGAAAGTAGTTGAAAGTTGCAAAGTGGTGCAAATTTCGTTTTGCAGCTCATGTGACCAAACGGACTGTTCCAATGCGACCGGGTGGGTATTTTTATGCTAGGAATGGTCCTTTTTTGCACCTAAACATGCGGAATCACTCCGAACTACGTTCAACCGGATCGATCCCTTAAGGGTCCAAAGTGCAAAATGGCTGCGAATTTTAACATGCTATTACTCAGACATCGTGATGCTTAGAAACTTCTCATTTGATTCTATGGGATCACGTTGGGCCCCTCTATAATAATCTTGCTTGGTTTTCGCTATCTCAGAGGCTTTTTCCTATGGTGGCGAATTTTCACTCGAGGAAAAAGTTGTCAAATGCAAGTAGTTGAGGCATATTATCAAACAATTAACTGCCTTGTCTATGGCTTGTCATGGCATTCCATCACCATGAGACCACTTTTCTTTGAGGCATTTTTTGAAAAAGTTCAATGGCTTGTCTATGCTATTGCTTACTATTATGCTTTCCTAGATTTTTTCCAAGCATCCATAGCTTGTTTGAAAGCATCTGTTTTAGGGTTTTAGCCATAGCAAGAAGGCAATGAACTATTTGATAAAATACTCTGGTAGACATATATGAAAATTATCGTAGCATAGACAAGGGAATGAACTATTTGAAAAAATGCCTCAAAGAAATGTGGTCTCATGGAATGCCATGACAAGCTAAAGCAATTGGCAGCTGCTCCTAGTTATTAGTTATGAAATGTGAAGTAATTGCATAACTGCTTAGGTTGACTTTGTCAAAAGCTATATTGTAATTGAAATTTTGTCATCTATCAGCATCTAGTTATTCATTATGCAATGTGAAGTGATGCTTTGAGTTTGAAAGATGTGCAATGCATGAATAAAAAACTACAAAAATCTATTTTCTACATTTCATTAGTTAAACTCTTTATTTTATTTTCTCTCTATATCTCTATGCTATGGAAATGCCTTCCGATTTCAAAAAAGATAGTTTTTATCTCTTGTTATACAATTTTTTACCTTTTTTTTATCTCTTGTTATAAAAACGAGCAGATAAACAATGTTAAAGAAGAGTGAAAGCACAACTAAATTTATCATTTCAAAGCAATTTTTTTGTTGCATTTTTTCAAACAGTTCACTGCCTTCTCTATGCTATTGCTTACTATTATGCTTTTGATATATTTTTCGAAGCATCCATAGCTTGTTCAAAATCACTTGTTTTAGGATTTTAGCCATAGAAACAAGGCAATGAACTATTTGAGAAGATGCTTTGGTAGACATGTATGAAAAATGTGGTAATATAGACAAGGCAGGGAACTATTTGAAAAAATATCTCACAGAAATTTGGTCTCATAGAATGCCATGATAAGAAAATGCAATTGGCAGCTGCTCCTAGTTATTAGTTATGCAATGTGAATAAATTGCATAACTACTTAGGTTGAATTTGTTCAAACTATATTGTAATTAAATTTTCGGCATCTATCAGCATCTACTTATTAGTTATGCAAAGTGAAGTAATGCTTTGACTTTGAAAGATGTGCAATGCAATGTAATCAATGAAATGAATATAAACTATAAAAGTCCATTTTTTACAATTCATTAGTTAAAATATTTATTGTATTTGCTCTCTATATTTCTATATGCTATGTAAATACCTTGCAATTGTATTTAAAAGGCTTAATAGGTCAGTTAGGTGGTATTTGCGCAATCAAGTTGTGAATGAATGGTAATTAAGAGCAAAATTGGCAAATTGCCATCTTAGAAGTCTAACAAAGGGTGGTTATGGTGGTTGATCAGCTCAAGGGGTAGTTGGAAGGTGGTATCAAGATATATTGTTGTAATACCCCAAGTTGAGGGTTGATTTTGTTCAATTTCTAATAACAAAATATACTTGAAAACGCTAATCACTGGTTTTCTTTGTTTTCCTGAATTTTCTTTGCCTTGCATAGGCCCATACAAGTCTATCATGACTTAAGGCTTTGGATACTTGATTGCATATGTTTTTACTCTCTTTGCATCTGTTCTGAAGGTTTAAATCCACCGTTGGTGTGTGTGGGATCAACAAACTTGGTTACTGCTTTGTTTTCTGTGTTAGGGGTTTTGAGGGCAACACCATGACACATTAGCCAATCCACCTACTGTTCTGACCCTGTTTCTCAGTGGATTGGCCTGTACCATGATTAGTTTGGTGTATGAATACTTTGGAGGTCGAGAGAATGAATAAACTCAGTGGGGTGTGAAGTTCTAATGTTGTTCAAGGGTGTTTCCACCATGAAAGTAAGGAACTCAAGTACTAAATCTGAGAAATACTGAAAGGAATGGGATTGTGAGTGTCCTTTAAGTTAGGGCAAAGGTATTGTGGGGTTTTTGCACCTCTGGAAGGATTGGAGGAGGTTTGGAGTTATGAGTTTCTTTAAAACCCTTCCTTTTGTGAAGGTTTAGGACGATTTGTGAGTAGAGGAATAGAAAAAGCTTTGGGGCTCTTAAAATGGGAGAATCCTGAGTTTGGTGAGCATCACTAAGATATTTTCAAGTTTCCTTGGTTTGGAGGTGAGTTTGTGAGGGGGTTCCTTTGGAAATTAGGCCTAATTGTGAAGCCTAGAGCGAGGGAGGTGTATTGAAAGTTCATGTTGGTCCAAAAGAGTTACTATTGGTTTTGGCATATGTTGTGTAACCCTAAAAAGGGTATCTTAATCCACCTTTAAATGGTCAAGTTTTTTGGAAAGGTTGGGAGAAATTAGGCTTGGACGGGGTTTTGAGTTTGGTGCAGGAGCACCTACACCACATCATCAATTTTTTTTATTTGAATACATCAATAGGGAAATGTTAGTGTCTTTAGGTTTATTTTTTCTAATAATCTTTGAGATATCAAACATAATGTAAATAAAGGGTGTTTTGTGTCTTAGAAGTCAATTAGAAATCATATAAGTTGTAAAATGCTGACAAAGCAACTTGAACACAAACAAATGTAATTAAGGGACCAACTAATCCCAAGGTTGGTTATGGGTGTTGGGGAGAATATGGTTGTTGTAAAATTATTTAAAAATCCTTACCAAGGCTCAAATGAGAGAGTGGAACAAGTTTTGTAATAATTTTACACAATAAACACCACAATTTTGAGCAATTTTCTAGAAAAATACTATTTTCTTGATCTTTTTGAGTGTTGTACGGGCAC
This sequence comes from Sequoiadendron giganteum, assembly GCA_007115665.2. Classification (NCBI taxonomy): domain Eukaryota; kingdom Viridiplantae; phylum Streptophyta; class Pinopsida; order Cupressales; family Cupressaceae; genus Sequoiadendron; species Sequoiadendron giganteum. The sequence goes on from CM021102.1 coordinate 51,002,207, forward strand.
ATACAGGTTCTCCATGGTCTAATAATTTTAGAATATGTGTCTATATGTTTTATTATTCATTTATTTTTTATTTGGTGTCTTAACTCTTTGTTTGTAGAGAGAACCAACACAAACAGTGACTGTCCCAGTGTTGCTGAATCAAGGGTTTGAGGGGAAATTTGTGATGTAACAATCAATCCACCTATTGTTTGCTACTGTATCTCAATGGATTGATTGAAAACATGTTATAATAAGTGTTTCAAATCATTTTGGAATAAGGATTCATAATTATGTGGTGTTTTTGTGACTATTCTAAGACTGAACAAGGGTTTTCCAACATGGAAGTGAGGAACCAAAGAGAGGTTTTTAAGAATTAATGCCTGTAAGGGTTATGTGAGGGTTTTATGAGTCCGTGTAGAAGTATTTTTAGGTTTTTGGGGCTTTGGAAGTGTTGAGAGAGGTTTGGAGTTGTATGTTTCTTTAAAACCCTTGATTTTGTGAAGGTTTTGGAGGGTTTCTTGGGTTTTGTGAGTTAGAGGCTCTAAAGACACAAAATAATGACAAAATTTGAGGTTTGGAACCATGAAATAATACTTTCCAAGGTGTATGGATAGATACCTAAAGTTGGAAGGGTGGTCCCTTTAGAAAAAAGGGCTAATTGTGAAGCCAAAATTGAAGTAGGTGTGTTGAAAGTCTATGTCGGTCCAAAAGAGAGACCACTGATTCTTTGGTATGTTGTGTAGCCCTGAAAAGGGTATCTCAATCCATCTTGTAATTGTCTAGTGTTTTGGAAAGGTTGGGAGAAATCTAGCTAAAACTGAGTTTTGAGTACTACAAGAATAACCAGTCACAAATGTGAGTTTTGGAAACCTTGATGAATCTGACCTAGGGATTGTTGTCAATTGATTCAATTGTCATTGTATTAATGTTGATGGTCTTTGTAGGGTCTTGGTGGAGTCTTGTTGTTCATTTTCAAGGTTGAGGAGTTGAGACCATTGAGGGTGGGTTGATGCCTATTAGGCTGAATCATTATCAAGAAGAGTTCTTGATTGAGAATTGACATTTCCATTGTTGTGAGTGTTCTCCACCTTGGCTCTGCATCAGAGTGCTACAAGGGTGGATTGTTGGGTAAGGTGTTGAATGAAGAGTTTGGTTTGATGGGGCTTTGAGGTTGTGTAGATTGCTCAAAATAGGTTGTATTAATCTTGTTAGGAGCCCCTTGAAGGCAGGTTGTCAGACTGATTGGGTTTGAGCCTCCTTGCCTTTGCATCAGTGAGGCACAAGTAATTGAAGCATTCCAAAGGATACAAACCACCATGAATGGAGCTTACTTATACAATACGCTTTAGATGGGGCTTATTGAGCATTCCACGATAATTAATTAAGCATTAGATGTAAACAAAATCCATGCCTACAACATTCAAGCATACAACTTACATGATACACATGATAACATCATTCAAGAATGGCAGTAGCAAAATAAGACTTTCTTTAATAAAAAAACCAAAAGGCTATACAATGATATATATTGATAAAAGTATATAAATATATCCAAAAAAACCATATAGGCTTAGTATAAAGGAGTCATTTGGACAAAATATCACGTATATATATCAATAGTACAAAACATATGTTCCAAAATGCCACATAGGCATACAAAAAACAACACTAATACATAGTCATTTCCCTCTAGGGGAAGGAAATAGATCCCGTGCTGCCTTCAAAATTTGGCTGGATGGAGTGACTGTTGCTTGTCTTGTCTTTTGAACACGCCCACTACTCCTCCTCTCTTCACTCTAGACCTTCAATTGATACGATTAAAAGTAAAGATGTTAAAACATAGAAATTGAATTATGGAATGGCATATAACAAAATATAATCACTTACCGCATACATATAGTCATCATGCACATTTAAAGCATCACCATGTCCACGATCTGGAGTGACAACCACCTGTAGCAACCATGAAGATAGAAATTAAACTACATAAAATTATCGTGAAAATTTTCTATAATAGACCATAAAAGAGAAAATATAATGTCAAATCAACTAATTTATTCCATACCTCTCTCAATGGATCAAAACTGGCTATTGTTGCAGCAACTCCATGGTCCATTGTGCCACCAACATCACCAGGGCTATCTCTTGTCAACAGCTGCAAATGAAACAATATCTCAAGTATCATGTTGATATAGGAGAACATAATGTGACACAATCAAGGAATACTTGAATGCAATGTTTGTGTTTCTCATTAATTTTTTAGATTTGTATATACTCAAAATTATGAAAACTAGCTAACATAGATTTACAACCCTATTAATGAATAAAGGCTACCTAAGTGTACGTTGTTTGAGGATATGAATCATGAGGTGTGGAGGAAGAAGGTGCACCAGGAAACTATTTGAAATCCGAAGCATGTTATGAGACAAACATTCAAATATAACATTCAATTGTTCAAATGCAATAATAATATCTTTAATACTAGTTGCATACCTGTGGACTCATCGTCGAGAATGTATAAGGGTCTGTAGGAATAGAGCATCCCTCATGAACAGTGCGACCTTGAAATTTCATCATATCAAAATTCTACTAATCTAGTTATTCTTAAATTTCAAAATATATTTTAATAAACAACATTAAAATAACTTGCTAAATTTTACCTGAGTGTCAATGCCGAATGTATCATTCAGAATATCATCTGTGAAAGCCATCACCTCTACAACTGATGTAGGCTGTGTAGCTGCATCACGAGCACCCTGATAATCGTAGGTGCAAACAATACCACAAGCGCCACAATGGTGGGGTGGAGCTCGGGGCTTACACGTCTCCTCCACACCAAACTCTACTAGAGGACTCGCACACTGTAAAATGGTTTGGGTGAGTGAGCCAATCGACTTCATCATGTCCACCTCTACACTATCCTTAACAATGGAAGGAACAATGACATGCTCCACCATGGGTCTGCCCAAGGCTCTCGGTGCCAACTGTGGATTACGTCGTGCAACAAGTATATCATGTGTGGAGCCCCCACCTCTACCTTGAAAGTCTAAGATGTCAAAATAGTTTGGCCTTTTTATTGAGGACAAAGCTCGCAATAGAGTTTCCTCAAAAAGTATTGCAGCACCTCATGGTTATTGCATGGAGGTTGGTCAAATACCATCCACCACCGCTCCCAAAATTTGTTTCTAATTAAATCATGGTGGCACCAATGGATGGGGAACCTCCTGCATGCATGGGACAAAGGTTCATTGGCTTTTGGGTCTTTAAATAGGGCACACAACTCAGCTTTGCTAATTTTTAGTTTTTTGACATCTGCATATGACAAACCATTAGCATAAAATTGCCTCATCTCATCTCTCTTAGTTGACCAAAAATTCATTTGCTCGCTCATTTCTCCTACATGAGTTAAAATTGACTTCAATGATTCAGCAATCCCTCTCCTATAAGGGTGGGTTTCGACATGCTCGGTTAATCTTGCAATTGATTGTTGAATGTCTCTTTTATTGGTTTCAATTTGATTTTGAATATTTTCTTGTGTTCCTTTAGGATGCCTATGAATTGATGGAGGGGTTGCGGGTTGCTCTTGTATAGGAGGCTCTTGATGAGGGGGTGATTGTGAATTCTCAATGTTTTGAGGTGGAGATTCATTCCCTGAGAATTAGAACAAAGTTTTATTATAAAAATCTATTTAAAGTTGCATTCCAAATCAAATTCGAAATAAATAGAATAAAAATACACACCTCTTTGCAATCTTCAACCTCTCCGACATGTTGGCGGCATTCTTGTGGAAAATGGCAAGCTAAGGATGTGAATAATGGAGGAGATTTGGCGAGCGCGTGTTGCAGACTTGAAATCTTCCTTCTCAAGCCGCGGGTTGAAGATAAAATGAGGGTTCCAAACCCGACTTTTGCATTTTATGTCTAGAAATACATTTGGCGCATGCCAAATTACCTTATTTCGGGGTTTTTTTTATTGTTTTTTCAATTTGGCACCTAAATTGTGTCACAAATTAGTGCACTTACCCTAAGCTACAAAATCCAATTCAATTACATAATCATATTCATGAATTCACATGCTTGTAACCGAAAACTATTTTAATTTAACAATGCATGAACTAATCTAATAACAAAAAAATTAGAGTGGGTAACAGTATCTAAAGTGTCCCTTGCTTGAGTTGCTACTTCCACAACAAATACCAACACTTACTACTTAATCAATCATGATATCGAACTAACTACTTTATTGCGTAAGAACTTTGAACTCTAACAAGAATCTACTAAAGATTTTACATTTAGCAATACATGTATATTATTCAACTGATAACAAAAAACTAACAACCAATTATCAACTAGAACTAGAAAAAACTAAAACAGATAATTAGGCAACTATTAACTAGATTTTCTCCTCACAACGGATCCCACTATATAGGGTCTATGAGGAGTCTTATTCATCCTAGGACTAGAAATAGAACCATAATGTATTTGTCCACTCTCCCTCAAGGATAGGGAGAGGACTTAGTCTTCCAATAGAAAACCATAATTGAAAAGTAGAAGAAGATAATTTAAATTGAAACTCTACCCTAATTGTTTAATTGTCATGATAGAGACGTGTTCATGAAGAATGCCATGTCATGGGTTTCCTTGCTCAAAGCAGACTCCTTCTAGTCATCTTATTTGGTGTGCTTATGGTGACTCACGTTTGACCATTCAACAGTCACCTCTATCCTTCTCTGGAACTATCACGCTTTACTCATTTTGGCCTCTCCCCTACAACTACCTGCGACCCTTATGCTGCGGGCTGAAAAATCTAGTTGCTGCAAGTTATAGTTCTTCTAGCTACAAGAGGTTAGTTTAATCCTAAGACATACACATAATTAACAATCATAAATTAAGCATAAAATCATACTGAATTTTATGAACATTCATACATTCAGACATACAAATGTCATCATATCATATTTGCATTTCCACATACTAAAGTCTAGTTTAAAGTGCATAAAAGGTATAAAATGTGTATGTCTTAGGAATGTCTATGAACTTTGGTAGATTGAAATGATAAAATACATAAAACAATGAAGGAAATTTAGCAATAAATTGATCCCATCATTCCCCCCAACCAAGATATTGCTTTTCCTCAAGCAACTTTCAAGGCTAGAGGTTTTACTACAAAGCTATCTCCCTAAAATCAACCACAATGTCAACTCCTTTAACCTGCTTCAGGTAATAACCTTTTTGATTTGAGAGCTTCAATAATCCTCTATTTTCTATTGCGTCTTCCTCTCAATTCTTCCCTGTCTAGTGTGGTGATGGAAATAGGAGGATAGGAGGATGGAAGACAAGTGGAAACAAGGTAACTCCATTTTAAATTCAATATCGATGTACTTGTGAGACCTGCAAATCATGGCTATATAATTATAAATAGAGTGTGGCTCCTTTCTTTTCAGATTTGGAAAAATTTCTTCCCATATTTTCTTAGCAAATTTAAAGGCTTCATTAATAGTCCTTGTGGCTAATCCTTTCATCCTTGCATAATCCTATTTTTTGATATCCATTATTTTCTTTCCAAAACCTATGTAATCTAAGAGTTCTAACCACTAATGTATTACTAAATTTGGATCCACTAAATCCTTCCTAAGCTACAAGGCAATATATTTTTTCTTTTTCATGGCATTATTGCAGAATTGTGCCCCTTTGATGCTCATTTCTAACATAAGAGGCCAATCCTCTTATTTGGAGATCACCTACAAACATCAATAGATTCCAAGCAATGTCATCTGAAAGAACATAATTGTGTAGATAAAACTCACAAAGTTGATCTTGAATGTCTCATCTGGGATTGAAGAAAGTATCTAAAAACAAGTATTTCCTGTTCATTTCTACAGGAATATCACTAATCAATTGGCTAAATTAAAAGCATAAAAAAAATTCTTGCAAGAATAAAACATAAACTCTAGCAGGTGGCTTGCAGTTTAGTAATTGTGTTGCCTTGTCTATTATTTCTTCAATCTTCACCTTCAACCTTTTTACTTCCGCTTCTTGCTTTTCTAGTGCCCTGGTGTGGTTGGATACCATGTCAATTCTCTCCCTTGCCCATTATTTCTTTTTGGGAGAATTATTGTGTTCTCTTCCATAGGTAAACACCTAGGGACACTACAATTGATCCAGTGGGGGTTTTAATCTGAGGAATTGAGCCTTGGGATACTGGTTCTTTCCCTTCTTCCTTTACCATAGCAAGTTGTGCTAGTATCTCTAATTTTAACCCATGCTCAAACTTGTGGAGTCTCCTCCAATTCTTTGATTCTAGCATCCTACTATTTGTCTTTCTATTGGTATGTCTTTAACAATTCCTCTAACTACCTTATTCTATACACTGCTTCTTGCAATTCCTTATGAAAATTTATTTATTCAATAAAAATTTCCTCATTTTTCTTTAAAAACTACTCATCTCCCATTTCCCTTGTATATTCACAACCCTCTAAAACATGGCTTTATGGAGATCTTCTCCTCGTTTTCTTGGCTACAAAAATATCTTATGAATCTGATTTTGAAGTGGTAGTAAAATACAATGACTACACAATTGGTATATTCACATCTTCACCAGGGGAATCCCCCTCTAATCTAGAATCTATCTCGATCATAACAATATCTTCTTTTTGCTTCTTACTTGTGCCTCTCATTGGCCCCTTCTTCCTAAGACAATGTGACTGCCTCCTAGATTGTGTGGGATTATTTTTCCCCTTTGTAGGTGTAGAAGAAGAAGCTCCACCCTTTCTCTTTTTACCTTCTGGTGGCCTTTTTGAAACAAGGGTTTCCTATTTTCTTCTGTTATGGGCTACTTAGTAGAGGTAGTAGGTTGTGTTTCCTACAAACCCTACTCTTGTGGTTCTCGTGTGCTACAAGTAGGTGTTGCATCAGGGGAACTAGAGGGCATCTCTTCCTCTGGAGTAGCAACAATAGGATCTTCTATTATTTGTTCTTGGTCCCTATTTTCTTCATTAGGCAATTCAAGAATATTTTGAATATGCCATAATTGAGAAAATCTTCCCAAAAAACATTTGGGAGCTGAACCCTAAGGCTCCTCTTTAACAGTAATATAACTAAGAAGAAATGAGACAATGCTAGCTGGTTTCTTTTCATTTTATATTTAGAAGACATTACTTTTAGCAAGTTGTACAAAAATTTGGGAACATTTACATGCATACCATGGCGTAGATGACTTAACAATTTGAAATGGACTGTGTACAACAATGATTGTCTCCCATCACATGTCAAGTATTTAATTATGTAAGAAGCTATTGAAGGCCAAAGCTAAGATAAAGACAAACATTTGGTACCTTGTGAGGAAGAATCTAGATTTGATCTAAAATATGACTTCTCGCTTCCTAACATCGACATACTTATGGATTTGATAGCGGGTCATATTATGCTATCATTGATGGATGGTTTCTCATACTATAATCAAATTCATATTGAAGTCAAAGGTGCTATTTTGAGTCCCGAGCTCATAAATTTTGACTCATTTCTCTGTTTTAAGTCCCAATTTCATAAATTTATACTTTTTAAACAAAAAATTAAAAAAAGGAGCAGGTTATATTTTTTGAGGAGGATTTTTAATGTGGGGGGTACGGGCACAAGTATCTGCAATTGCAGGTCTGCAGGCCCCTTTCCACATGCCGAGGGTCGCTTTCCTACCACTGGCAGTGTTTTACCCCCACGGTCAGCGGCTTTCTACCAACTGACAACACCATCTACTGCCTGGCGGTGTCCCTTCACTTTACCAATGACTCTTTAGACAATTTCCTCCGGTGACCTTTTTCTAGCCAATTTCTCATTGTTCGACACAAACAACCTTTTTTCGAAAAAGGTTTTCCCAACATGCCACATCACTATTTTTCGCTGACGTCAACTTTTTTTAGTGTAGGTACTAGGAATATTCCAGAACATTTCTTTCTCAGGGGTTAGATTTTTATTTTGGAAAAAGGGAATATTCTAAGAATATTTCGTTGATGTCATTGGTACGGCCTACTGGACATGGCCCTTTGAACCCTCCTTGTGCTCTAAAGGAGGTGGTTTTTTCTTTTGGCCATAACTTGGGCATACGATATCATTATTTGGAAAATGAGATATCATTAGAAAGATAGTTCTACCAACTTTCCAATGGTGTGGGTCTCATCACTTTTTTTTGCTTTTGGTGCATTCTACACCTTGTTGAATTTAGATGTGTTGTTTTTAGTTTCAATCTAATAAATTTTGACTTATTTCTCCATTTTTCCTAATTCTAGTGGTGTTAGGACAGTCTTTGAGAGCTCTTCACAACCATCCATGCCATTCTTCCATATTGCTCTCCAAGTACATTTTATTCAATTATTTGTGTTTTTGCACTCTAGTGAATTACTTGGACGCCTTAGCTCTTGAGAACTTTTTGTTTGTGTGGGATGACTCGTTTTTGGCTATTCTATATGTATTTCTAGTATTATATCTTATTTAGGCATTGTAGCCATATTTTTCATGCACATTCTCTTTTGTAGACGCACTAAGATAAAGTTCCATTTTGGTGTATACTTTTTGGGGATTTCGTACATCCTGTTGTGCCTTTTATACTCACACTATGACATAAAGTGCCATGGGGGTTGATATTTTCTTTTGGTTTACCATCACACCTTTGTCAGGTGAGTGTACCTTCCACAACAATACTGAATCCTAGTGATTCTTGCATCATGCATGTGTGCCATAGTATGCACACCCTTTTATTTGTAGGTTGTTTCTCCTACATGCACTTCTTGGTTTCACACAGTTTCAGTGTACCTGTCATGGCTCTCCCTTGTCAAAATTATGAGGGGTTTTTACTGTTGGTGCTAATGCTTCCTTGGTTTCGCATTTTGAGTGATCTACATATCTAGTTCTTATTCCTATATACTTTCGGATGGAGCATACATCAACGACTGGTTACCCATGCATTTTAGTGAGATGGATCATTTACCATATGGAAACTCTTGCATTCCTATTTTTGGAGGTTCTTCATTTCAACACTATATCAATCATCGTTCGACAATAGTTTGCAACTTCTTCATGCTTATGTGATGTTCTACATGTTCCTCTTGTTTTTGGGACATTGATTTGGTTGGAGGCTTCTTAGTCTTTCACCTTGATTTGGAGGCTTTTTCAATCCTTCATTCACCTTTCTCTCTTTTGGAGAGAAGTTTTTCCCATGTGGTTTTCTCATTGTTTGTACATGGGTACCACACCAGGCCTTATTTGTTAAGACCCATCATGCATTCTCTTTTTAGGATTTTTAGCTACTCCCTAAGTTCATCTTAAGGGGGGTGTTAGAGTAATCATGCATTATCTAATAATTAATTAATCTTTAATTAATTATTAGTCTAATTTATTTTCATGCACTTAAGCTAAACTTAGGAGTGATTTACTATGTTAACTAGAGAGCTATTATTAGATCATTTTGTCTCATTGCATGAGATGTTGACATTTTTCATGATCTAATCCCTTTCTCATTTAGAGTTGCTCCTATATAGCACTCAACCCTCATTGTATTATCATGCCTTTGAGGAATTATGTTTTCCTTGGAGATTCTCGAGGTTCATTCTATACAATTTTCTTTTGGAGGAATATAACAATTCTTTATTTACATATCTCTTCCATGGAAGGTGTCTTTGTTCGTTGTTTGATCTTGTGGCTCTAGTTTTTCACAATTCTAACAATGTCCCACCCTTTGGTTTGAAGAATATGGGTACCACATATCAACAAGCTATGACAGTCACCTTTCATGAACTTATTCATATTATCATTGAAGACTATGTGGATGATTTTCTAAGTAAATCAAATACTAGAGAAGAACACCCTACTATCTCGAAATGTGTTTTCACTCCCTTGGAGCAATATTAATTATGACTCAACCCAAACAAGTGTATCTTTTGTGTCACTTAGGAAAAATCCTCGGCTTCATTGTGTCTGATAGACATTGAATTTAATCCCACAAAAGTCAATAAATCATGGATATGCCTCCTTCAAAAACACTTAAGCAGTTGAGAAGCTTGCAAGGAAAACTCTAATCCATCTGATAGTTCATTGCTCAGCTGATAAATGCCAAAATTTCAAACATCTACTTCCCGAGGACACTATATTCAAATATGATGATTCATGCCAACAAGTATTTAAAAAAAATCAAGGAATATTTGGCTAAGTCATCCATCCTTATGCCTCCCATATCAGGTAAACCGTTACTGTTATATACTTTAGCTACTTCAGTTGCACTGGGGGTACTTCTTGTGCAACATGACAAGAATGGGAAAGAAAGAGTAGTGTATTACATCGGTCGCACACTTGTTGGCTATGATATTAACTACACACCTATGGAAAAATCATGCTTGGCAGTGGACTTTAGATCTCAAAAACTTAGATATTGCATGCTCAATCATTCAATCAAACTTGTTTTTAAAGTTGGTCCTCTCAAATATTTATTGTCATGCACATCTTCGATAGGTCATATGGCTAAATGGGTCATGCTTCTCAGCGAGTTTGGTATTGAGTATATAGATTGTAAGGCAATCAAAGGTCAAGTCATTGCAGATCAATTAAAAAATGCCCCTCTAGTGGCTGGTTATCCATTGGTTACAAAATGTTTAGATGAGTTTGTCTTTATTGTCATTAAAAATGCTCCATGGAAGTTATACTTTGATGACTCTTTCACTCAACATGGTTTGGGTGCGGGTTTCATCTTTGTCCACCTTCAAGGTGACTTTATCAGTAAATCATTCAAGTTAGCCTTCCCATGCACCAATAAAATTATAGAATACGAGGTTCTCATCACTAGATTGTAAATAGTTGTTCAATGGAATATCAACAACCTACATGTCTATAGTGATGCCCAAATTATCATTAAATAGGTCAATAATGAGTTTTAGACTAAACATGATAAGTTGCTTCCTAATAAATGCATGATTGATGACTTCAAGAAGTATTTTAGTTGTATCTAGTTTGAGCAAGTTCCTTGTCTTAAAAACAAAGAAGCAGATGCAATGGCTACCATTGGGTCATTATTAGACATGTCTCATGATCACCATGTGTCGATGTCAAAATGAAGAAACAATTGATTCTATCAGATCAAAATCAACATTTCAACATCCACACAATAGAGTTTGTTCTAAAATGAAAACAAAAATCAAAATATAACTATCAATCCTATACTAGATCAAAATCTGTATTCAAAAGAACATCATCTCCATTGTTATCCTAGTGCCAAAGTCTTGAGTTTTACATATTTAGTGCTCTCAGATTTTGCAAGCACAAAAAGGAACAAGAGGCATTGACAAATGGATTAAAAAGTTAAAACATTCAGCATGTATGAAGATCTAAATTTGTGAGCAAACTTTGTGAGAGTGAAAATGAGAGGGAAATCCCATTTAAATAGGAGTTCCTTGAGGATGGAGAGGGGTTGAAGATGAAATGTGGGATAAAAGGTTTGCAAGAGGGAAATCTAAATATCCCACATTATGTAATTAAATGAAATGCATGTGAGTGGAAATGATAAAGAGGATAGATAAATGCATGGTAAAGGGTTTATGAATAATGCAACTAAATAAAATGATCAAATGGATTTTAAATATAAATGAAAATGATTAATAATGATTTAATGTTGATTTATGAAAATGATTTATGCAATGAAAATGATTAACGAGAATGATTTATTATGCAAATGCATTATGAATGATAATTAGGTGATAATTATTTAATATTTTAATAATCTAATGATTTAATGAAATGCAATATGAAGCGAACGGTTTATGCAAATGAAGTGATTAAATGATATTTAGTTTATTATAAAATGATAGTTGATGACCATGATAATTGATTATGAAAATGATATGGACGATAATAAACGATTATTCTTTATTATGGAAACAGACATGAATGATAATGCAAATGGACATGAATGTTTATGAAATGAATTATGAACAAAAATGATTGTTTATGCAAACGGTTAGTGAACGACCATGAGGCAGTTTAATGATTTGATGAAATGCATGAATAGAAGAAAGTGCATTATGAATTGATTAAGTAAATAATAATATCTATTTAATCAATAGACTAATAATGCAATGATTACGAGGGAAAATTTGAGTCTCTACACCATGAATATGAATTCTTGGTTGAACAACTCTTGATGTTTGCATATGATCTTCTAGAAATGGAAATGGTGTATGAGATGGTTGGTCCCCAATCTCCTTTATATCATGTCATCTACAACTTCCTCCATGACAACACCTTACCATGTGACTAAAACCATGCGATTACAAAACCATGTCCCCACATTTAATATTGGGTACTTTATTTAAATTATTTTCCCCAATATTAAATAATTACTTTTTTACAACTTTATCTTATGTCCCAATGTTACATACAACATAAAGTGGCCCCAATAATATTAACACCTAGTGATGCACGTACTTGTAGTTCCCCTAGGTGCACCACACAAATAATAAATAAATAATTATATTATATACATTATGCAAGATGTACACCACACCTTTTCCTAAAATTCTCCCACTTGTTGTATACATTGTATAAGGGGAATAGGTAACCTCAAACATGAATCAAGTGAACAATCCATATAGTCACATATACCATCAAGGAATCAAAGTGCTCCATGTGCTCCATTAAGATACCTACAACAAGAATCAAAGTGACCACCATCCCAAGCATGAATGCTCTCATCATCCATCATGTGAAAGCACAAAGATACAAAGCCATCCAAAGAGAAGCCACACAATTTATCACAACGAAGCATAAGTCCTACCTCAACTGATATCCCAAACAATAACACTCAATCCAAAGGTATCAATATGCACCAATATCTATCAAGATACACAAACCCATAGCTGAAATAGCACCCACAACAAGTGCCAACACATCCAACTATCCATACCTCCAAGGTATACTAAACATAGTAAACTCATGCCATAAACATATACACCCATAAACTGTAATCATAAACTCCATGTGCAAATTTGTCAAAGAATGACATACACATCCAAGAGCTCCCACTGCATGGGTAATGCAAATTAAAAATGATCAAGGCATACCAATTCTACCAATAGCATCATATAGAAAGTGTAAACAACATCATGTAGTACCAAGGAATCATCCACAATGATATGCAAAACCTGTAAATGAATAACGTGTAAGAACAACTCTCACCACAAGGCTCCATAGCTCTCCCAAGTTCTCCACACACAACAAATGGAAGAGATAAAGGAACCTCCATGTCATCACCCAATAACATAAGTAAAAACACATGACCATAAGTTAGCGATCACAGTAGCTCCAACCAAACCTCAAACCAAAGTAATGTGAAACCAAACATCCAGGAAGATAACCAAGACCAAAGAGAGAACCTCTCCACATCATATACCTATAGAAAATCCTCCTACATACACCTCTAAATGCTAATTATTTCAAGTATGACCTCCTCCACAACACCCCAAAATAAAAGCCATAACAACACCCAACCGTTCAATCACCAAGATCAAACATAACATCTATATCATGTAGCCAACATTGTAAGCTTCTAAAGACAAAGAAGATCAAACTAAATCCATTCCTAATGAAGGAAATAATCCCAATACATCTCCTAAACTCAACATCAATGAATGTAATCATAATGCACAAGGAGATAAACATGCCAACACTCCTCAAATGAATCCTTCAAAACCATATATCCATAGCTCAAGATCCATATGCATGAAAAGACAAACATAACGCATTGGAAAGAAACAATGGGCAATACCTCTCAAGTAAGTTGTTGAGAAGATGAAGAGTAGGGAATGATAATTCTCCTCCAAGATATCCAAGTCATCATTAATCATCTAAGAACACTCTCCTCATAGTTCCATGTTGAACTCACGTCCAACTAAGGTGTAGGCTCCTCAAACTTTCTATTGAAACCTCATCAAGAGTAACCGTCTCAAAACATGTCTCTAATCACAAGAGAACTCTAGCCTCACCTATGTATCCAAGTATCCACGAGTACCTATAACCAATCAATCCATGCCAAATGCCAAAAGCAACAAAGCATCATCATGAAGTAATCAAGCAAATGATCAATGCACCCAATACAAAGAGAACCACACACAATCAATTTCAAAGCTCTAGTCATGAATCGAGAACATAAACATGGCAACATGATCTAACCATCTCCTCCTAGGAGATCACATACAACAGTGCATACATCTTGATCTCAAGAGAACAAGTACCATGCCAAAACTCTAACGCATGATCAAGAATAAACCATGATATAATACAATAACACTCTAAACCAAGAAATAACATCACTAATCAATATGAATATAACCAACCCCTATCAATGAAACCAAAGATGTCAATGAACCCTTATTGTATAAAAGTAGAATCCAAGAGTCCATCCATGACACCAATAAACACTGCAAAAGATTATCCACCATCAAATGGTGAATCCACATCATTGCCAACAACTCCCACTAGACTATTATACCGAGCTACACATGGCATCATGAAAACCATCCTCTCCATGAAGATCATATAGCTCTACACACAATTGAAATGGTCGTAACATAACAAGTAGAACCAAAATCTCCAAGCCAAAAAGATACCTACAATCACTAAACCATCATAAACATATCCAACACCGCCAATCCATCATTGTCAAAAGCTCCCACTAAAAAGTGTAACCAAGCTATCCATGACATCATGATAAGCCACATGCTACAAGTCCCATAATCAACTATCTAGGTACTATAAACATCATCCATCCTCTCATCTCAAAGCACACACACCAATGTACAAATGACCACAAACAAGGCCAAGTGACAAAGTCTACAACAACAATGAATCAAACCTGGTGAATAAAGGTAGTCCACAACCAAGTCATCCCACTACAAGTAAATGTGTAGCTAATCCATAACCTGCAGGACTTGTAGATCCAATCATTGAAACATGCAAACTCATCATCACATCAGTAAACTGTAAATTGAGATATCCAAGAGAATAACCATGTAGACCAAATGATTGAAACACCAAATCAACCTTAGATTTGATTTTCCAAACGTGTCCACATCCAAGTACCATAGTCAAGGAACCAAATAAGTATCTAGGAGATAAGAAACAACTTCCTAACATCACCAAATCACCACCAACCATGCACTTGCATAAACCATCATGACATGGCAAAGTCTCTAATATGCAAGAAACATCCATGATACCATGATCACCGCCAAATTTACCAACAACTAATAATCCAACCGTGTCCACATATCCACATAACATAGTCAACTACATATGTCTCACATCATGATTTTACTTGGTAATACCATCTCTACTCCTCAACAAAACAACAAAACCAACAAACCAAGTGACTAAACCAAGCCACCAAATTGAAAATGCATCAACATTGAAATATCTATGGGCATAAACAATCCATGTCCAAGTCATAAATGCAACATGTAAGTATAAACCGCCTACAACATTGCACAAATTGTAGATACAACAATGCAACATACAAATCCAACCAAATACTGATAACCATGTCAAATGAGAGTAATCAGAGATATACAACTGAGTATACAATGAATCCAACATCAAATCTCCAAGATTCAATCATCCATAAACTCATAGTATCACCATAGTTAAAGTAACCCATAAAAAACTCAAATAAGGAAAACAATAAATATACCATGCCAAAAAAATCCAAAATTGATCCATTGTGTAGTACTCTGAACAAGCTTTTCATTGACTATTTGGTGTCCAAAATCTGACTTTGTATGTACAAGATATTCCCTCTCAAAGCTGAAAAAAAAAATCTAACTTCTATTAAGAAAAACACTATCCAAATTGTAAAAAATCATAAAAACACTAGCACCGTAGTGTAGAGCACTAAGTCTGCTTTCCAATGAGTCCAAGAAGAACAAAAATGGACCACTTGGGTGTAAGTTATGCCCTCTGAAAAAAAAGTTGCCCAATTTGGCTAAGCAATGCAAATAGGGGTGGCCCCTAGGCGGAGCCACTGGTGGCGGCAGTGCCCCGAGCGGTGCATCAGTGGCAGAGTGGTGGTGGACCCGAAAAATTTATTTAAAATCATTTAAATTTTTAAATTCCAAAATTTCATTGGGTTGCATTAAAAAATTTCATGGGTGGAATTTTATTTAAGGCAATATTAAAAAATCTTTAAAAGTTAAAAAAAAAAGATTTTTAAACCCCACAAGGGGTGGTGGTCACCGGCCCCACCGGGGGCTGTACCAAAAAATTACCGGTACTACCATCGGTAGACCTACAGGGAGGGGGTACGAGGGGGCCGACTCCCCCACTTAATTTATATTTTTTTCAATAGAAACTTAAAAATCAAGCTTTTTTGATATTTGATTATTTTTATTTGTTTTTGTATAATGAATTTTTTTGAAGACCGACGAAAACAAATATTTTTTTTAATAATTTTTTTTTTCTGTGAACTGTACCGTCGACGTCCGTACGGCCAAATAGGGGTATGGGAAATTTTGTTTTTGCATTTTTTCACAGTAGAAAAAATAGGTCAAGTTTTATATCAATCTTCATCTCTCGGCCATTTTGAATTCAACCATGAGGTCCATTTTTTTTCCGGGATGCCATTTACAAAATTTCTCCCACAAAACCCCCACTTGAATGCAAAACCAAGAAACTCTTTTTACCCAAAAATTTTCACACCCCAAATTTGTAAACTATCCACTATAACAACAAACCCAAAACCCTTACATTTGCAATAAACAACTTGCAAAACCCTCATATCTTGCCATGTCTTTCATTATCTCATGCAATGTATACATTTAAACTCAAATAAGATTTTTCTCAACCTGGGTATACAACCACAACCATGGCTTTGATACCAAATGAAAGAAAACTTGCAACCGTTTAATGATAACTTCCACATAACCCAAAAGAGAAATCTATGTAAATAAGTACTCAAAATCCACATGCAAGAGAATAGACAACATACCCATGAAAATATGACACAAGATATACCCTGGGAGAACCCTCAAGAGGGAAAAACCTAGCCTCCAAAATCATTCATCACTCATGTATTATGCAGCAATAAAGATTACAATACATCTTCAAAGTCTCCATGAACACCATTGAAGCAACAAGCACTCTCCAAGCAATCCATGTGAACAAGCATGTAACCACACATCTCATGCCATGCTTCAAACCCTCAGAAATGCTAACAAGAGCTAACCTGCAAAATGACCAACCTTAAACAACTACCCTTGTGGTTGCTTTTATAGAAACAAGCTCCCACAAATTCAACAAATGGTATTACATAAAACCACGTGACTAAAACCATGACATTACAAAACCATGTCCCCACATTTAATATTGGTTCCTTTATTTAAATTATTTTCCCTAATATTAAATAATTATATTTTTACAACTTTATCTTATGTCCCAATGTTACATACAACATAAAGTGGCCCCAAGAATATTAACACCTAGTGATGCACGTACTTCTAGGTCCCTTAGGTGCACCACACACATAATAAATAAATAATTACATTATATACATTATGAAAGGTGTACAACACACCTTTTCCTAACAGGATGAACCTATCAACATCATCCACCTCAAGCGGTTCTACTCCTAAATCAACTAAGTTATCCCACCTTCAAAATTCTAAAAAATATAAACAAATCAAAAATGTCAAAAAGCAAAAAAAAAATTCAAGAATTAGTAACGAGAAATAAGTCATTCCATGGTGAAAACCACCCTTGGTGGTGCCTTGGACTAGTGTGTTTGGTGAAAACCTGGCAACTAACACCATTCGTATGGGGCATAATCATTGTCTACCTCATCCCCTCTTTTTCCATATCCTCCCATCTAATCGCTTACCATCCATATCCACTTGCACCTATCCACTATCCCTCCCAATCCATCTATCCACCTCATTGTATATTTTAGTTGAGCATTCAACAAGTTGGATCTACTATCCCAATTCTTGAGCTTCATTTGTTTATCTTAGAGTGCCCCTGGGTCTTAATATATTCCTAGTATTCAAGGTTCTTTCATCGATTAGGCTTTTATTAGCTGTCATTGAATGTTTATAGTGTACATAGCGTCAGTCTTGTGTCATCATCCCATCATTGTATATACTTGTCACTAGGTCTCATCTTTATGTCGTGTTTTGCCAAGATTCCCTATCAAGTTGGTTCTTACAACACAATTCATTAGCCCCTTGAGGTTTCAAGCGTCTTGCTTATCCCTTGTTATAGGAATCCTTAAATCTATCCTATCCATCTTTGGTCTTCGAAGGATATATCGCTCCTCACATCAAACCACGTCAACCCACCCATTTCCCTCATGACAAAGGATATTTTAGATCTCTTGTTATTTTTTGGGTGCTCTTCAATTTTCATTTATCTTTTTGAGCTTCCTATTCAAGGTCTCCATGATCCATCATATCATGGTGTGCTTTGATTGGTAGAAATAGGGGCATATCTTGGCTTAAATTCATGAGCATGTTTTCCTAGTTGCCTTGCATTGTACCCACCAAGATCTATTGTGATCTTGTGTTATGTTGGGGCATCCTTTGTGTTTGTGGGTTTCCAACATTGACCCCTCCAAAGCCTTTGTGACTTTGTGTGACGTTGGACTCCCCTTTTTGTTTATTGAGTTAGTCCTATACATAGGATACAAATTCACCTTGGTTCCACATACCTTGGTGCATAGTGTCCCATGCTACATCAAATTAAGTTCTCACTACATGGTATTCTAATATATAACACCAATTTTCTCAAATTTTCACCTACATCCCACCATCTCTCTTTCCCATCGACCTATCTTCCATATCCACTATTGGAATCCCTTTTCTATTCATGGGATTTTGAATATACAAATGTGTCCCTTGTTCACTCATCCTATTAGGATTGGTTTGGTTTTGGTTGATACACTATGGTTCCATATATCATATACCCATATTTTATCATTTCATTACCATCTTTGATTGCATTAAGTTGTTTAGAATTTGTTATTCTAAGCATCTTTTATGATTTTCATCTCATTTTGGTTTGCATTAGGTTGTTTAGAATTTATTATTCTAAGCATATTTTATTATTTTTTATTGCCATTTGCATTACCAAATTTTGTATTTATTGTTTTTAGATTCATTAATATTGCATTGCATTACTTATTTAAATCCATCATGTAGTGTCACTATACTATTAAATTCACCCATTACATTTCATCACATCACATATTAACCCATTTGCATACATTACATATTTGTCATTTGCATCCATACATAAATCTCATGCATATATCATCATCACATATCATCGCTAAGTATAAAAAATCATCATCATATCATACTCATATAAACATCCATACATATCGATCCTACATCCTATATGTTAGTCTACATCGCATCCACATAAAATACATGCATTTGCATCTTGCATCACCACTATTCAGCATCATATATCAAGGAATAACATCACATCCATAATATATCTAATCATACATATACATCATATTCATAATACATCCATGACATGCATCTATATTCATATCCATAAACAAATCAGTGTAAATTTCCATATCAAAACATGCATCCAAATCAATATCCATATCCATAAATAAATTACTGTCACATCACATATACGCAAATAAATACATTCATGCCCATCAAATAAATAAATGTATATAGTACAGTCAATTTCCATGAATCAATATAATACATCATACTTGTACACTCATGATCCATATCCTGATAAAAAAATAGTATAACTATTTCTATAAAGGACTCATCAAATAATCGCTATAACTTGCGTATCATCTCAAAACTGCCACCTCAATCATCTATCTATAGTTGCATGTATCTGAGTGTGTGGGGGATGGTGGCATGCCCCTGATGGTGCAGGCTCCCTCCTCCACCTCCCTACGAGGGTCCCATCGATCTTATCCTCCCTGATCTCGACCATATTGATTGAGACCCACTCCGTCTTGAGCTATCTACCTCTAAGAAGCTCAATCTACTCTTTGCCTCCAAGATTGGAACATAATATAAATCTCTATAGAATTAGGCCTCTCACCCTACCCATACTAGTTGTTGAGCCATCTTGTCTATCCCCATCACTTTCCTTACACTCTGGCTATGTCCCACTCCATCTTTTAATGATCTATGTCTCCCTACAATAACGCCCTCTCCAACTCCCAAGCATCATGGGCTAACCTTAGGCTTTCTCTCTCCGCTGTGATGGTTTGTACATCTTCATGTAGGGTGTTTTCCCACGCCTTTAGTATATCCCTCTCTACTATCTTGGTGGCTAGGTCATCCTAGGCCTACTGTAGTTGCCTCTACAACTCCATCACTTTTCTCTCTACCTCGGTCCATCAACTCTCTACATCATCCTACTCGCCCTCCCTTGTTGTGGTGGTGTAACATCCTCTAGAAGAGGCATGCTCGACGATCTCCTCTACTCCCCATCCACCTTCATCTGCTTTGCCTCCACCTACTCCTCTCTCCCTCCTTGTTGGATCCCAACACCTCCTCCTCTACAATATCCTCCCCCTCCTACCACTTGGTCCGGCTGATTACCCTCCTCCTTCTAACCCTCCACGCCTCTCCTATTGTTGCCTCTATCCTTCCCATCATAGCTGGTCCCCTTGTAGGTACCATCGGCTCAAGCCTATGACTCACAAACCAGTCTATATATCGTTGAGTCACCCCTAGGACATCCAATCCCCTTGCATATCCTAAATAGTATCCTCTAAGCACCTCCAAGCCTACGTTGCTACTCTCCAGACTATCTAAGTCCACCACTCTCCTATCTCTTGGGGTGATCAAGTAAATCTCTTTAGCCCCTTAGGGGTGTCCTGAACTACACCAAAATATTGTGTCACTTTGTCCGACCTATACCACTCAATTAGGAATGGGTATCTACCTATGATGTAATAGGAGTTAAACATATATTTGCTCCACTTGTTGTCCTGCTCCCAACCCTCTACCTCTATACATGGACTCTAGACAATATCCCCATCCTGTAACTCATCCAACAACCTCCTCTAGTGTGCAATACTCTGTACCTCTCGGTATTGCAACCCCAACCTTCAGTTAAATACCATCGACTCGTCTACCATTCTCTATCCTCTCCTCCATTGGCCTAGCAATTCTAATGTGCTCCCACGCCCAAATTTGTAGGAGTGTGATATGTGTGTGGCTTTGTTTGCCTCTATATAACATAATGTTCTTGAAGTAATTGTGCCAATATGCATGGGCCACATGCATACTACCATTGTTGCTCCACTATCCCTATCACCACATTCCCCAATGTCAAGCTAAAGAATCGACCACTCCTGTCGGGCAGGAGCATCCCACTGATCAGTTCACATAAATATAACGCCACCCCAACATGAACTTCCTGCATGAGTCTACATCTATTACCCTCCCTCATGTGGGCATGTCTAACCTCCCAAACAGTCTCTTTAGCAGCTCAAGTATTTCCTATGCACCAATGCTAATACCTGTGGTCCTCTAATAGGTAGTTTGAGGATCCTCCATACAACCTCCAGGGTAATTATCATTTCCCCTATTAGGAGATGGAAAGTGCTTGTCATCAAGCTCCATTGCTTTACCAATATTATTAACAGGGGCCTCTGCGCCTGAATCATTGACATCCTCACCATATATACAAGGTCACATGCCTCTAGGCATGCCAAATCCTCCTCAAAGAAATTTGTTGCTACTTGCAACACTATTGATCGCCTCTCCTGAGTCTGTAGACTTGTTATCACCCGCAACCATCTAGTCTGCATGTCAATTTTTCAATATTTTTTGTTCTGCCTATTTATTTTAACTCCCCCAGAAGATCCAACCCTTGGTGCATCCACATATCCCCCAATGAATCTGCCCCTTGGCACATTTGATTATCCCCCAATAGATCCACCTTTGACACATCCGCTTATCCTCCGCAGATCCGCCCTTGGCACATCTACCTATCCCTCATCATATCTGCCTCTTGCTCATTGGGTCCACCCTTGGAAAATCCATCTATCCTTTGGAAGATCCTGCCCTTGGCGTATCTACCTATCCTTTGACGAATTCAACTATTTTTGGTGCATCTACCCCTTTTTCTACAAATTCCCTCATTTAGTGTATCCACCCTTTCTATGCATTCACCTTTTCTATGAGAATTTGCCCCTTGAACATATCTATCAATGCTTTGACGAATCTGCCCTTTTTAGGATGCATCCACCTCTTTGCTACAAATCCACCCTTCCGCACATCTGCCTATCCCCTTGCGTATCCACCCCTCCCAAGTGGATCTGCATGTTTGCGATGCATTTTCCCTTCAGCAAATCCGCCCTAGTTCATATGCATCTAACCGAGTTGAGGTGCATTTTCTTGTTTGTTGTACACGAGCAGATCTGCCCTATCATGTTGGGTGGATCCATCCCATATACGACTTTGACTTGTCATAAATGCATAAAAACTCAAAGTATAAGGAAAATTTAGAATATGTACTCGAGTGCCTCACTCTCCTTGTCATGCTCGTGCCCTCACAAGGTTTGCTCAGTGTGCTATCACTCATCCACATGCTATTTTGTTCACTCTGCTTTGTTTGATCTCCAAGGTAATTAGGGTTAAAATGAATAACAATTAACCCCTAATTACTGAAATGTAGAAAAAATAGGGGCTTCTATATTGAAATGGGGTGATTCAATATGTGATGCACCTATTTTCCTTATTTCATTAGAACATGAGATCCCAATGGTAGGATTGAATTTCAACCCTAGATGAGTCAACCCTATTGGAGATCTTACAAATTTACTTATAACAAGATGGGGTAAAATCTTCCTGAATAGAACTTTGGGGAGAAAAGGTAAAAATAGTAAATGAACTCAATTATGCAATGTGAAACTTGAATAATCAATTTAAAGCATAAAACAACCAAAAACAACAAACTTTCGGTAGATATGAGAAGGGTAAGTTGATGTGTACCAATCACAAAAATTTGTTGCTAAGTGTCCTCATAGGAAAAATTTTCCCTAGGGTGAATGTGTCATGCTACAGGGATCTAAAATCTGATTTCACGGTCCTCTGGTCCTAGATTGACACTCCTAATTCCTCTGGATCGCACTATTGAAAATTCAAAAATAAATTTTGTAAGATTTAGTGGCTTGACAACTATGATGACAACTTTGCAAAAATGCACTTTTGATCAATCTTCAATCCTTCTTCACCTGCAAATCTGCACATACAAAGAGAGGGAAAATTTGTTTATTTTTGGTGCAGGGGCTTTTGCCTTGGTCAAACCCTATTTTGGTAATTAAACTTTGAAATGAAATGAAACATGAATGGAAGGAATGATGAATGAACAATACTATGTTGCAACTCACCAAACCCTTGAATGGAGATCCTTAGAGGATCGAAGTCTAATACATCTCTCCAAGGTCTTGATCTTCTATGAAATGGCTTGATTTGATGTTGATATTGATGCTTGAATGCTTGAAACCTACATCTCAATGTTAGCTCCATAAACATGCATGAATGCAAATAAATTTTACATGATGCTTGAGATCTTGAATGGTGATATAAAAGATTGATAAATCTACTCTTGAGCACCTTTGACAATAATATTTTGATCATAAGAAGTTCCCCCTATTCAAATCTAGTTGTAAATGATAAAAAGACCTTGTATTTATAGGTAATTTTCTAATTTTTTGACAATTAAACATCAAAGGATGACAATTGCAATTTGAATTTGAATCATAAAAATTCCACCAAAAACATATTAAAAATTGAGATCCTCAACTTAAGGAGGATCCATTTGCCTTTGGGTGAATTGTCCTAGGACCTAAATCCAGGACACTCAATTTCCAAGGCAATTTAATTATTGTTTACAATTGTTCAATACATGTTTCCCTTTCGAAAAATGGGATTAATTAGTATTTTAAATACATAATTGGGCCAATTAGAGGCTTAATTAAGTCTAATTAAATTAAGGGACTCAAACATAGAGTGAAAATGTAAAGGTCTACATTTTTCTACACTACATTTAGCCCTCACTTTAGTGAGAGGATGAGCCCTATGCTGAAACTCACACTAAAGTAGACACATATGCGTCAAGAGGGTTCCAAGTGTACAAATGTTAGTGAGAGGATGAGTCCTATGCTGGAACTCACACTAAAGTAGACACATAAGCATCAAGAGGGGTCCAAGTGTACAAATGTTAGTGAGATAGGATGACAAAATTTAAGGAGGTTGTGCAAGCCCCCAAGATCAAGATCCCATGGTAGACCAACATAAATACAAAGGAACACACATATATGAATGGTACACATCAACATGACAAGATACACAAGCATACAATGCCAAAATTAATGAAAAAAGAAAAGAGAAAGGTTGGATCAAGCCCTAGTTGTTTGTCCAAAAAGCGTTCACAAGTAGAAACCCATTGTTCACCATCGAAACAAAATATACTCACATGAGCTAGTGAAATCCATTGTCTACTAGGCGAGCCCCAAAAAGGTGGTTGATGGGAAAGTCATGCCAGGTCTACAAGCTCCCCTACATCAACCATACCAAAAGTTATACCTCTGGATAACTTTGATAAGGTGCCACATAAAAAGCCACAAGGCTAGAAAGCTACATTATGTTAGGCACTCATGAAAAATAAGGCTCCATTGGCATGAAAGTTGTGTTAATAAGATTTGTGGCCATTTTAAATACAATAGGATAGGATAGTCAAAGGGTTTTTTCTTAGTTCATGAAAGGTATCACCTTAGGGAACATCGTGTCTGACATCACCAAGAGAGGACTAGTCGAGGATAAAAGATTCACAACTTAGGGAATGCAAGTCATAGCATTACCACTAAAAGGAATGTCATATGCCAAGAAAGGTCACGCTCTTGATGAACATCAAACCCAATGTAACCACCAAGAAGACACATCATGCGAAGTAAGAAGACCAAAATTTGAAGCAAACAATGAGCGGGGATGTGTATGCCCCCACTTTAAAAAATTAGTAAACACCATGTTGTGAGCAATTACTTTAAAGTAGAACACAATAAATGTCAATACATGAGAGATTTATTTGGAAAGCCCTATGTAAAACATATGTTTCCAAGAATAGAGCTATGTCATGAAAGGCGAGTTGCCCCCCATATGCAATCCTAATATAACACATAAGAAATCCATGGATTTGGGGTCAGCGTTATGTCTTTTCTACAATGATATAATCAAGCTCAAAATCATCATCATTCCCCAAATGACTCATGGAAGAATGAGCACAAAAGATGACACACAAAGAGCAAAAACAAAGAAAATATTTTGGGTCAACATGGAAGAAACCTAAATGTCTCGATGCCTTGCATCATCCCCAAAAATAAAACACAAGACAAGTTAAAAATAAAGGTTACAACATATAGAAGAATGTAGATATAAATAGAAGAATGTCACAATAGATTTGTTTCCTTTGTATCCTTTCACCAACAAAGTGACAAGGGTCATCCAAAGTAGGCTCAAAAACATATAAAGACACACCAAGCAACACTGCATGGTGGATCACATTACACACATGCAATCACAAAGAACATGAAAGGAAGACAAATAAAAGACTAGTATGGCACATGTGATTCAGCCTAGAGTAGGTCATTTGCATCCTAATATTGTTCATCATAGGCGGAAGGAAAAAAACTAGCCAAAGGGATAATGACAAGTGTTGTACGAGGAGCATCACAAGGTTCAACATGTGGCGATTCACTCTTGTTAGGAGGATCATCATGATTGTTATCATCTAGGCTCATGGAAGAGGAAAACAATAAATCAGCTCATTATGCACTTCCTCATCAATCTTAGCAATCTTGTCATCATCATCCAAGTTAATCACAAC
The DNA here is from genome assembly GCA_007115665.2 of Sequoiadendron giganteum. Lineage (NCBI taxonomy): Eukaryota > Viridiplantae > Streptophyta > Pinopsida > Cupressales > Cupressaceae > Sequoiadendron > Sequoiadendron giganteum. The sequence goes on from CM021102.1 coordinate 51,028,087, forward strand.
TAGAGGTCTAATGACAATGTCCATAGATGTTTCATGTGTTTGTTGTTGTGGCGAAGGTGGAGAATCATCATGCTTTGTTTGAGTTAAATTTTGATCTTGATTTTTTGTTTTATTCTCTTTTTTTAACTTACGAGCAATAACACGATGTCTACGCCTATGCTCTTTAGCATTTATGTTTCTTTTTGCACAATTTTCAAGTTGTGATTGTGTAGGAGCGGGTTTTTAAACCATAGGTTTCTTTTCTTCTTGCAAGGGAGGAACAAAAGGAACTGTGGAAGGTTGTTCAACCACTTTCTCTTTAGCTTTGTAAACTTGTTTGATCTTAGGAGGCACAACGAGACTTATATGGTGATCTCTCGGTCTTTTATAGGAAATAGGTGAAGGATTTGTCATGGATTGGTATTGGTTACTTGGAAGTGCTTTTGGTTCAATCATGGCTTCATCAATGATAGGAGGCTCAATCATGGGTTGAGGCATGCTGCGAAGGGATAATTTTGCTATGCGCTTTTCCTTGAACTTTTGATAATATTTGAAAAAGAAGTCCTCATGAGGCTTAATAGGTTCCATAGGTGAAAGACAAAAGAAATCTAATGATAAATTCCCACGGGAAGGCACATGATTAAATCCACTATGATGCACAGTAAATATGTCATTTCCAAATGGAAATTTTAAGCATTTATGCACTATCGACGAGACAACATCCATGGAGTATAGCCATGGATAACCAAGCTCACACAGAATTGGTCTGATGACGGGATGATGGAGAATGAGACATTCAATTGTTTCGGTCCAATCTTTAAAGGAAGAGTGATCGAACCTGTCATAGGAAAGCAAAACCATTATGTGTTTTGATGCATGCTTTCGGTTGTCATTGATAATTACATTCTCTACACACAAGTTCAATTAGTATCCCATTGATAGGCTTGTCATTGGTTCTTCTGGTGATGTAAAGAGGACCATTAGGTGCCTGTTTGATTTTGTCATTTTGTGAGAAATAAATATTCATAAAAAAATTGGTTTGGCCCTTACGAGATTAAACATCAATGAAGGTGACTAGAGTATTATATCCATTATTAACATCACTCATGTTATCATCAGTCATGTCAACATTCATCACACCATTCTTGGAATCATTAGCTTTTTACAAAAGAGATGTTATGATTTGGCATGGGATTAGTAATGATTTGAAAATTTTGGTTGAATGGGGAAACAAATTTATTTCCTTGATCAGTAACACCACCAATCTAGATGTGATTAGAATTAATGAGGTCTTGCACAATAAGTTTAAGACACTTACAATTTTTTGTATCGTGTCCATTTTGTCTGTGATAATGACAAAAGACATTTGAGTTAAAGTTTGGAGGTAAGGGCTTAGTGGTATGAATGACTCCAACGAGAGGTAAGGTGACTAAGTTCTTACTCATAAGTTGCAACATTATGGAATGGAGGGCATTAGGTAATTGGGTAAACTATCTACTCCTTTCCCAGAATTGATATCGATTTGTTGTTTTTATTGCAACTACTTGAGAGTCAACATGTTGACTTGTTTGGAGTGGCTTTATCTTTAAAAAGCTCTTATTTTGTTTCTTGAATGGTTGGAAATTCTTATGGGGCATGGATTGAGATTTCTCAAGATGGTTAGAAGGAGTTTTTGATTCATGATGACTAATTGAATTCTGATAGTCATGAAGGGCCATGTACAAGTGTGTAACGAAGGGAAATTTCATCATCCCAAGCTTTCTTGAATTTTGTTTTACAAATTTTCAATGAAAATTCTTTGAAGATAAACATCAGGAAGATCTTAATGTTGATTTGTGAGTAAATAAATTGGTATCATGCTATAAAATATGTGATCTTTTAATCATCCTTTTGTTTACACATCATTAAATCAGCTAAGGTCATCTTAGGACCAATGTGAACTTGGAAATGGTTGAGAAAGGCATCAACAAGTTCATTGAATGAACTAATTGAGTTATTCAATAAAGAGCAAAACCATTCCAAGGTTGTATCTTTCAAAGACCTAGGAAAAAGCTTAGCCAAGAGCTTGTCTTAAAAAATGAGGTCACTACATAAGGTTTTGTATGTCGAAACATGGTTTCTAGGATCTCCTTTACCACCAAATATCTCAAACCTAGGAGTCTCTATGCCTTGTGGCATTTGTGCTCTAAATATCTCCAAGGATAATGGGTTTCTTTTGACATATTGTGAGGGTTGGCCATTTTGATTTTGGTTCAATGTGACAATTTGTTGTTAGAGGGATGAATGTTTTTGTAAGAGTTGGTTAAGGATGGAGAGATGGAGGTGAATAAGGTGGAGGTGTATATGTATTTGGAGGAAAAGTGAATTTTAAATTTGAGAGGGGAGATAGATTAGGAGATGTGAGATTTGAATGCACAAAGCTAAAGGGATTCCTAGTGGAAATACCTAAGGTTGTATTGACATTGCTAGTGGGTTGCTTTGTTGTAGTAGCAATTGAATTAGTGTATGTAGGAATAGAGGCCACAATTGTAGGAGGAGGAATTGAATTTCCACCTTGACTTTGAGTGTACCCCAAAGTTTGAGCACAACTAGCCATTGTAGGGACATGATTGTTAATGACATGAGATAGGCTATGCACAAATTCTATTCCTTATTAAATATCAAGCATTTTCCTCATGTTATATATGATATGAATTGTTGTACTAGTAATGTATTCAATACTCACAAAGTTTTACAATTTTTCTAAGGCTTCATCCATTTTTTTTAGGTTTTCTTGAGGAAATTATCAACCATTGTGTCAACATCAGTCGCATTGGTTGTGTGTAGGGCGAGCATGGGAAATGTGGTATCAAAGCTATGGTCCATAATGGGTTGACTAGTATCAACACCATGAGTGAAAAAGTTGGAAAACTCAAGATCCATGACAAATGTAGTAGCGTGGGATGGCATGAGTCTTGAACTACATCTCACTAGAGTATTGGTAATAGGACACCAAGTTGTTGTGAAGCTCATAGAAGTTTCACCAAACCTAAGTACAGCCAAAATGGAGAAAGGGCACTATGTAAATGCAAAAAACACCCAAAAAGTATGAATCACAATGCAAGTATGTAAAAATATTTTGCAATTTTCAGATTTGAAACAAGATAATCTACTAATTATGCTATGCAAAAACTTGAAAATGATTCCTTTTAATGCCAATTTTGATTTCAAACAATGCAGTTAATTTGACCAATTGAACTTAATGCAAGAAAGTACATAATTTTTTTTATTTCTGAAACTAAAACATAGATTTAACATCACAAGAAAACAAAGCAAACAAAGACAAACTAATGCCCAAAAATTTGAAACAACACATTATAGGGACTGATTCGCCCTAGGGCAATTGACTCCTAGGTCAAGGATATGAAAAATCAAAGTTTGAATTTCTTGCTTAATGTTTGAATTCCTAGTTCCAGATTGCAGACTGTGGTTTCAATGACAAAATTTTCTAGATTTAGGTGTCCTAATGCAAATGAAATTAGTGAAAAATGATGAACAAAGTGACACTTTTTGAAATGAAATTTTGACCAAATTTGTGAATGTGAATGATTGAAAATACACTAATATGCAAGTACTATGTAAAATCAATGTAATATACATACAATTTTTAGGATTTTTCATATTTTAAATAATGCAAAATGCAAATTTAAAACCCGAAATGAGATGAAAACTAATGCAATTTTAATAACCCTAAATGAAATGCGAACTAATGCAAATCCTAGATCTAGGGTTTGAATGGACTCCAATTTCAGAAATCAAGATGTACAATGTTGGGTTCACCAAAATGAAATGTAGAAAATTAGGTTCATCAAAATGAAATGATGAGAATTAGGGTGATTTTATATTGAAATGGGGTGATTGAATATGTGATGCACCTATCTTCCTTATTTCATTAGGAAATGATATCCCAATGGTAGGTTGAATTTCAACCCTATTGGAGATCTTGCAAATTTCCTTATAACAAGATGGGGTAAAATTTACCTAAATAACACTTTGGGGAGAAAGGATAAAAATAGTAAATGAACTCAATTATGCAATGTGAAACTTGAATCATCAATTTAAAGCATAAAACAATTAGAAACGATAAAATTCTGGTAGATTTGAGAAGGGTAAGTTGATGTGTACCAGTCACCAAAAGTTGTTTCTAAGTGTCCTCCTAAGACAAATTTTCCCTAGGGCAAATGGGTCCTACTATAGGGATCCAAAATTTGATTTGACAGTCCTCTGCTCCTAGATCGACATTCTTGATTCCTCTGGATCTCACTATTGGAAAGTCGGAAATAAATTTTGTAAATAAGAATCTATGGCTTGACAACTTTGATGACAACTTTGGCAACTTTGCAAAATTGCACTTTTGATCATCTTCAATCCTTCTTCACCTGTAAATTCGCACAAATAAAGAGAGGGAAAAATTATTTATTTTTGGTGAATGGGGGTTTGCCTTGGTCAAACCCTATCTTGGTAATTAAACCTTGAAATCAAATGAAACATGAATGGAAGGAATGATGAATGAACAATGTTATGTTGCAACTCACCAAACCCTTGAATGGAGATCATTAGAGGACTGAATCCTAACAAATCTCTCCAAGGTCTTGATCTTGCATGAAATGGTTTGATTGGATGTTGATCTTGATGCTTGAATTCTTGAAACCTACATCACAATGTTATCTCCAAAAACATGCATGAATGCAAATAACTTTGACACAATGCTTGAAATCTTGAATGTTGATATAGAAGAATGATAAATCTGCTCTTAAATAACTTTGACAATAATATTTTTATCATAAGAATCTGTCCTAATTCAAATCTAGTTTCAAATGATAAAAAGACCTTGTATTTATAGGTAATTTTCTAATTTCTCAATAATTAAATATCAAAGGCTGACAATTGTAAGTGTAATTTGAATCATAAAAATGTCACGAAAAACATATTAAAAATTGATATCCTCAACTTAAGGGGGGTCCTAGGACCTAAATCCAGGACACTCAACTTCCAAGGCAATTTAATTAATGTTTGCAATTGTTTTATACAGGTTTCCCTTTTGGAAAACGAGATCAATTAGGCTTTTAAATGCATAATTGGGCCAATTAGAGGCTTAATTAAGTCCAATTAAATTAAGGGACTCAAACATAGAGTGAAAATTTAAAGGTGTACATATGTCTACACTAAAATTACTATTTATAATAAGCCATAATCACCCTCATCACCCTTTTTTGCTCTCATTTCTTCCTTGTAGCTCCTTTTTCTTTTATTTCTTCACCATCCTTCCTCTTTTTTTTGTCATGGATCCATTGGTACCCTTTTGTTATATCTTTCGCGAGGCTACCTGAGCCCCTTTTTCCTATCCATCCTATTAAGGGGGCATCACTCCCTCTATATCGCTTTTTCTTGCACTTTCTAATTCCTCCATGTTCAGGCATCTCCTCATCTATTTCTTCCATCGAGTCGACTATGCTTTTATCTTCTTCAGAACACCGTTATTTTAAAGTTATTTTGAAGAGGGTAAAAATGTAGACACCTAAGATTGATCACTTGTGTTTGGTCAATTTTATGCCGCCATTTCATTTAATCTCTTTTTATCCATTTTAATTAAATAATATTTTAGTTATTTAATTAATATAGTCAATTCACCCTTAAATCTTCTAAGGTCTTAATATAATTAATTTATTAATTATTTACCTTACCTTTTACCCCCCTTTTTTTAAATTAAATAAATACCTTTATTTAAAATTTCATCACTTTATTTCCTCACTAAAATTAAATAAATTATTTAATTCTCTTGTTTCTCTCCTCACTTGTCACATCGTCCATCATTCCTCATTATCCCCTAATCCTAATTCTAGTCCACTTTCTAATGATGTGCACACAGTTAATCATGTATTAAGAGGTGTCACATCCTCCAACTTTTCCCACTTGCATCCTAATCATTCCCTATTAAGTGTAATCTCCACCTAATCCTTATTAATAATTTGCTCATTCCTAATCCCCTTTCCATTTATTGCTACCCACTTTGTCCTCCAAAGCCTTAAAGCCTTTCCCCTTTTGGAAAAGCAACCCCACATGGGTCCCATTTCTAAATTACTTAAGGAATTTAAAATTCCTTTATTCCTTTCCATCTCATACCTTGGGAGTGTTAGACAAGGAAGGTCTTTATGAGAAAGATCTTCCCCATCTCCCAAGGTACCTCCCAAGTATCGATCTCCCTCTCAAGCCTCCACATGGTGACACTTGTCATCATCTTAGGCCTTGAGAGATCATCCATCCTACCATCTTCTCTAATGATGCCACTTGGAAGATCCTCTCATGAGTTGAGATGTCTCAACCTATCCTAGCCATTAATTTCCCATCATGCAATCCTAGCCATCCATCCATCTCTCCTCTCATCAAAGGCCAAGAAACTCTTAGTCATTTTTGAGGATCTTGCAATCTATTAACTATTGAGAAATTGGTAATGTTATGTTGTCAAAATTCCGTTGAGCACACATCGAATTTGATTGCATTGGGGAAATCCACACATTGAGAGCTTCAACATACCAGGTCTTTATTGAATTCCTAATAAGTAAACTTTTTTTATGCCCTAATTTCGATTGTTGCTCGATTTTGTGTTTTTATTGTTTTCCTTTCATTTTAAAAACACGTTTTCACTACACACAACTCAATAGGTTACTTGATATTGGATAAGACTAACCATTGACTTGTTTGCAAGCCTTAGCTAAATCAAGTTTATTAAGAACTGATGGCACTCAACAATGCTAATGCCTTTCAATTCTCCATGTAAGATGGGGTAAAGTCAATCCTAGCCTAGATATAGTGACGACCAACACATCTAAACTAAAAACCCAATCTCAAAAAAAGGAATACAAACAATAAGAGATAAACTAAATGCATTCAAAATAAACACTTCCCATTATAGTTGTTTCACTTCCCTTGTCTCTCCTATTTCTCCTTTTGCAATCTCGCCCTTAGATTTGTTGTTTCACTTATGCAATAACCTGCAAATCATAAGTAGAAAGTTAGAGATAAATGGTTTTCAAGGTGAAAATGGAGGAGAATGGTCTCTTTTATAGAGAACTAATCGAATGGATGAACAAGATTGATCTTCTAGAAAGATTCCAAGATCAACGGATGAGGATGCGTGAGAGGGATGTTATGAAACAGATGGCTAAGATTGAGTTTCTAGAAAGATGACAAGATCAATGGTGGAGAATTGATGCACCAGAAAGAGGTGGCCAATGAAGGCTATGACGCCTAGCGACTATGACAGACATAAAGGCCATGACATAGATGACTATGATAGAAATAAAGGCCATGACCAAAGCATCTATGACCAAAAGGGAGGCATACACAAATTATTTATTCAAGAAAAAGGGAAAATGTAAAAGGGAGATTAAATAATTAAATTGACTTAATTATTATTTTTTGATACGTAAGATACTATTTATTATATTAATAAAATAAAAAGCTTTCATACAATCGTCTGCCAAGCAGGTAAATGTCTTCTAACGTACCAAAAAGGTTTCCAACCACCATAGATTAAACAAACAACCATAAAAAAATTTAGACCAGAGAATTTACCAACAACTAGCTTCCAAGAACTAACCAAACCACTGTTAACCCTACCCAGAACATACTTACATAATAGCTATTATCAGTAAAAAAAAACTACTAGAGCTTCCAACAAAATGACCAAAACACCGATACCGACCCTAATGAGCCAAAAATCCCTCGACCCACCAGCCACCTTACAAGAACGTGTTCAATTTTGCAAAGTCTTCAAATTTTGCAATCCACTCCTCATCATCAACCTCCATCAGCCCAAAGAATTTTATCAAAAAAATAACAGCCATCGCCACGACCGAACTATGTCTCATCAAACCTAGGCCATGTAAGTCAAGAAGGAAAGGATAAATCCTTATTGTGTCCTCTAGACGAATCCGCCTCAGGTCACATGTCCTCAGGCAGCCCCGTCCTTCAACCACCACATGCAGGACCTTGTCCACACCCTCGGCCAAGTCTGCTTTAAACATTTAAAAAAAAAATCCTTTTGCTTCTGCCTTCGAGACATTATTGTCCAGGAGAGACGCAAGAAACTGAGAGGAGACCTGCAAATTGTCCCTTTCGTACTCATCGTGCTCCAAATGTCCCGAACCTTAAACCATTTTTATGGCCACCAGCACCAACGACTCATAATTGTTTAGGATACACTTGAGCCACTGGTCTAAGACCTTCTTGAACGAGGTTTATCTCAATGACGACTTTAAGGAGATGGGGGTATCGGCCCCAAAATGCACGAGACCAGCCACAGATACCTCCACCACAAATTTTGATCCCTTCGCCATCCTCTTGTCTTCTCAAATTGCTTCGGCCAAGAAGGAAAGAGGAACCCGCTAACCACTGCAACCTGCTATGAAAAGAAAAGAATGCAACAAAAATAGCCCATCCTTCCCTAAATACACAAACGCAAATTTCCAAGCCATCGTTGAGCTCAACAAGTAGTACTCCACCAAACATCCATGTGTCCTCACCATAGTTTGGGATCACCACTCCATTATTGTCACAACTCACTTGGAGTCGATGCAAGGACGATCGAAAACATAAACCGTAGTCCATAATAATGCCCAAAATTTGCCAGGATACGCTCACCCCAACAGTCTTTGCCAACAAAGCACCCATCCCATCCGCATTCCACCGTGGTAGCCAACACACCCTCCCTCTGCCAAGTTGGAGGGACGCCCACCGTACCTCCCACATACTTAGAGTCATACTTGAATAATTTCTTTTATATCAGGTCTCGTGACTCCAACATTAGATAAAAAATCTACCTCCTTATTACACTCCCTCAAGACATGGTTAAACATTACTTGATCCAGTTTGGCGATCTTGTCCAAAGCTGCTCCCAACATTTCCCCTAGCTTCCAGTTTGAGATTTGCTTGGTTATGAGCGCATTGATTACAATAGAGGAGCCCCCCTCAATTACCACCCTTCGCACTCCCAATTCAAGACAAAAGTCCAGTTCTAGTATGAGGGCTTGAAATTCAGTTGCATTGTTTGTTCCGACCATAAAAGATTTTGCAACTCGCCCCAGAGTCACCGATGATGAATCTCTTATTATACTGCCTACACCTAAAGGCCCCGAATTACCCTTGGAAGCCCCATCAAAGTTCATTTTAACCCACCCTGGCTCTGGGGGAACCCAAATCACCTTGCTTTAATCTACTATAGAAGTTGCCCCATCTAATTGCCCACTTGAAGGGGCCTTTAAACCTCCCCAATTCTTTAAGATCCACGAGTCCCATTCAGTGAAATTACCTTTCTTTGGGTTCAATTCACCCAACCTTGCATTAAACAGTTCTATGATACCAGATTCAATCTTGCATTGTAGCTTGGGAATAGAGAGTCCCTTGTCCTGGAAGATACGCTTATTCTGCTCCTTCCAAACTTCCCATAAGACTAGCGAAGGACTCGATACCCATAAATCTCCAAACAACAACTTCTTAAACTATAACGACCAAGAATTTAACTAGTCAAAGAGTTTTTTAGGAAAGGTCTATTTCCATCGAACCTTAGAGCATAGCCACTCTCATATCTCCTTAGTGTACTAAAAATTCAAAAATAAGTGATCTACAAACTCTTCGGCTGCATTACATAAGGGGCATCTAGAAGGACTGTAGAAGCCCAACTTTGCAAATCTGTCTCCAGTTAACACTCTACCCTAAGTAGCCGCCCAAGTGAAGATTCCCACTTTTGGCAAACAAGCTTTATTCCAACACAACTGTATCGACAAGTTCAAAACCATATCCCCTGATGATGCTAAAATTGCATAACTAATTTTTGTTGTATAAACCCCTGTAGGCGACGCATTCCATCACAACCTATATTTTCCAGTTCTCCTCCAAACTCTCCTCTCTGACAGAATATGTTCTGAAATTTCCTCCTCTTGCTTAGATAAACCCAATTGGCTTACAAATTTCCATTTATAAAATCCCCCATCCCCTAGTTGAGAAACAAAAGAAAATCTTGAACCTTCACACCCCACACTTGAGTTGCTTTCTGCTTGATACGAGATAAAATTTGATTCTCTGTTAAAATAGGGAGACCTTCCCATGAGTCCTCCCAAAAGAAAGCCTCCTCCCCATCTTTTAATTCCCTGATTAAGAAATATTTGATAAGGTCCCTAGAATTTTTGATGAAATTCCAGATCCGAGACCCATTATGTAACAATTTGGCTATAAGAAAGCAATTCGGATCATCATCAAAATATTTGGCCCGAACAATTTTCACCCATTTTAGATTTGGCTGGGAGTGAATCACCCAAGCCAGTTTGGCCCCCAACGCCTTATTTTGCAAAATAAGATTCTTCAAACCAACCCCATCTTCTTCCTTGCTCTCACAATTTTTTTGCCATTTTATTAAAGGAAACTTTTTTTGATATGAATTACCTTTCTAGAAAAAATCCTTCATTATTTGATTTAAAGATTTACTAATCTTAGTTGTCAAGGGCATACATGACATCATGTATATTGGTAGAGCCGAAATCACAAATTTTAACATAGTTAACCTTCTCGCCCATGACAACCACCTATTTTCCAGGAGGATAGCCGCTCCTTGGATCTATCTACCACTTTACTCCAAATACCCCCACTTTGGGTGCCTTTTTCAAGTGGAAGGCCCAAGTATTTGCAAGGTAATTGACCTTTTTTAAAACCCAAAATCCTTAGAATTTGCACTTCACTTGCACAAGAAGAATTGAAAAAGAAGACCTCCGATTTAGCCACACTAACCTCTTGACCCGAGGCTTGAAAATATTTATCTAAGATGCCTTTGATCCTCCTTGCTTCCCTTACCGTAGCAGAACCAAACAACATCATGTCATCTGCAAATTGTTGATGCATAACCGAGGGAAGGCCACTTGTGACCTGGATACCATCCAGCCAACCAGTCCTTCTTGCATACTCTAAAGCTCGACCCAAAGCTTCTGCCATTATTATGAACAAGAAAGGAGAGAGAGGATCAACCTGTCTTAATCCTCGTGAAGCTGCGAAGAAACCTTCAGGAGAACCATTCACTAACACCGAATAGCTAGGGGTTGCTATCCATTCAAACAACCAGTCCAACCAAGTTTTTTGAAAGCCAAAAGCTTCCAAAACTTTAAAAAGGAAACGCTAGTCTGCCCTGTCATATGATTTCTTAATATCTAATTTCAATAACATTGTTGGTTTCCTTGTCTTTTAAATTGAGTGAACGACCTCTTGAGAAATTATCACACCATTGAAGATTGATTTGCCAGGAACGAACCTAGTCAGCTCATTTGAGATGATAAGTGGTAAAATTTTCTTCAAACGATTTGCCATTGCTTTTGCTAAAATTTTGTAAAGGGTGTTACAAAGGGAAATGAGTTTAAACTCCTCCCATGAATCTGGCTTTTCCTTCTTTGGAATTAAAGCAATTAAAGTATTATTCACTTACTTGAGCACCCGACCCATGCTCCTAGAATCTTCAAGCACTTCTACCACATCTTCAGCAATGAAATCCCAACACTTTTGAAAGAAAGCCACTGGGAAGCCATCCAGACCAGGAGCCTTCTTCAGATGAAGTTAAAAAGCAGCCACTTTTATATCTTCAAAAAAATTGCATTTAAAAGCTCCAAATACACAGGGGAGACCAATTTTGGAATAAATTTTAGTATATCCCCCTGGGCAGCTAGATTGAAACCATTCCAATTATCAAGAAGATTCTAAAAATAATCCACAGCAGAGGCTTTAATTTCCAAAGGGTTTTCCATAAGATGACCATCTGACGCCTTAATACAACTAATTCGATTCACTTTTCTACATGCTTTAGTGGAGTTATGAGAAAAATTAGTATTTTTGTCCCCAGCCTTTAACCAAACTTCTCTTGATTTTTGTCTCTAGAATAATTCTTCTCGCGCCAGTACATCATTCAACTTTCTTTTCAACTTTTTTTCTTGCTCAAAACGAGAATCATCCATGCCTTGTTGAATTATGGTTTCTGAAAACGCCTCCAACTCTTCCTCCACTCGAAGTATTTCTTCAAAGATTATTTTGAAACAATCCCCATTCCATTGCTTCAGCTACTGCTTTACAAATTTCAACTTGTTGACAATGTTGAATATTTTTTACCCTCCTGGATCACAATCTTCCCACCAGGATTTTAACAACCCCATTAGATTGAGATCTTTGAACCACATCATTTCAAATTTAAAAGGGAAATGAACCGGCTCCTTATCTCCTTGAATACATAGTTGAATAGGATAATGATATGAACCACTCCCCAAAATGATTTTGCTATCTAAGCTAAAAGGGAAAAGACTAAGGTTGCCCTTAAAGAAAAATCTACCCAGCTTCTTTGCTATACTGCAAAAGCCTTTTCTACGATTGGTCCAAGTAAAACTACCATTACCAGTATGAATTTCCACCAAAGAATTTCTTTCCACAAAAGACTAAAAATCTATCTGAGACTGTAAGGCCCTTCCCACTCCCCCTTTTTTGTCTTCCGACCTCAGAATAGCATTATAATCCTCCCCAAGATAAAAAAAATCCAAATCTAAACTATTAAGAAACTCTTCCACCTCTTGCGAGACCAATCTTTTAAGCGAACACAAAGAGGGGCCATAAACATTGACTAACAAAAACTGAAGATTAGATGATAGGCTTCTTAATCTGCAAGCCATCCAATTCCTTCGAGCTAGCAATTCTTCCACCAGGACTGACTGCGGTTTCCAGATAGTTAACAAGCCACCCGAGGCACCATCTGCCCCCATACCCAACCACTTCCAATGCTTTAATTTTTTGTTGAATTTATTAAGAGCATGATCGTCCAATTTTGTTTCTTGAAAGATGCATATCTCCACTTGACAAGCTTCTATGACGTGCCTTAAAAGGCACCATTTGTTAGGGGCGTTTAAACCCCTAACATTCCATGTTAATAGCTTCATTGTTGTTCAGGAAGAGCATCACTCTTCCCTACTTTCATCATGGAGTCAATTTTTTGTTTACCATTCGCCTCCCCATCCCATTTACGCTTTTCCTAATTAGAGATCCTACCTCTCTTTTTATTTTCACCACAATCTGGCGATGATTTAACCATATCCTTTTGATGTATTCCCAGCTTTACCCTAGCATTTGCCAAACCTTGAGAAAACTTTCTCTTCTTATCAGACATTGAGCTCCCTACTCCTAAACTGGCCATCGCCCCTTCTGGGAAATCATCCTCACCTAGATTCTCAACCTCCATTTCCTCCTCTAACGACCATGCATTCACTTTTGCATCCTCCACCAACTCCACTAGCTATTTTCCCACCTCTATTAAAGAGTCCAACTCCACATTACCACAATCTTCTCCTAAAATCTCCAGTGCTTCTGAGATTTTCTCAACCAAGTCGTATTCTACTTATTTAGCTGCTTGCCTCCCTCTGCAACCTTGTTCTCCATAAAAGTTTGTACCTCCTCCAGTACAAGTGGCCCCAGTCGAGGCGATAAGACCATCGAGGCTTTCTCCTGGTTACAAGCCGAAGGTTTCTCGTTAGCTTCAACTAAAACATTTGGCATAATGCTTGCATGCTCCTTGCATTCATTTTCTTTACTCGTTTCTTACCCTAACGAAACTTTTGATTTCCCCGCCTTATTAGTTGTCAACCTATAGCCCAAAGGCCACACTAGATAAGCTTGTGTGTGGGAGTCTCCCTTCAAATTTTGAATCCAACTTCGAAAACCAGATATTAGGGCTAGCTCTTGATAAAGATGTGATACCGGATTGGTTTCCACACAAATCCGTACATGGGTATGCACCTCCCCAGGTCTTCTTCTTTCTTCTGCACACACAAAGGTGCCCAATCGATTACCTATCTCCTCTAGTATACTCGACTCCCAATATTTTGTAGGGAGATCTGACAGGCAATACCAGTCTTGCACCATCTCCAAAACGTGTGATGCAAGGTTAAAACCAACCTTCCAACGTCTCAAATAAAAGCCGCACCCATCCAAAACCCAAATGCCATTTACAATTTCTTCCCTTAAATCCCTTGTCGGGCAAATGACCAGAAAAAAGCCATTTTGAAGGGTTTTGAATTGTAACTCCTCTCCCCAGCGCGATTTCCACTATTTCACTAAATAGTCCCAGTTAAGATCCTGTCCATACCATTTCCCCACCAAACCCAAATTTTCTAACCTCTTCACTTCTGCTTGAATCTTTACTACACTAACCACTAGAGTAGCCCTACCAGCCTAGTTCCCATTACCCTTTTCAGGGACAGGCTGTCTAACAACTCCACTTCTCGCCTCTTCCCTATCCTCCTCCCATTCTAATTCTGGATTCTTTCTTTGGCAGATTTCCTTATTAAGGTCTTTCATTCTGATATGATTTTGATTTTTTCCCAAGGCTCCCAATCTTGACTGCCCATCATAGCCTCCACCAAGCCCTTCATTTTTCCGTGGCCTGCAAAAAGCTTCATTTATGTACCCACCTCTTCCTTGTCGACCATGATACCCCAACCTATCCCTTCCAAACCTTCTCTCCTCACGGCCCCAATCGACATCATGTGGAGCCTCTTGAAAAACATGCTCTGGGCGGGCCCATCTGTCCGGGTGCACAATCCCATCAATATTTGCTTGTTGGTTTCCTCTGAAACCTCCCTGATTCCTTGCAGGGCATCGCCCTTCATCCGACCATTGCAGACCCTGACCACGCGCCATTGAACTTTATGAACATTATCTATGTAAATTGACTTAATTATTTAATGCAAGAGACATGTGGACAACTAAATAATCTTGGCAATTATTTAAGAATAGATGAATTGTAAGAGGAAGTGAACAGTTAAATAATTAATATTAATTATTTAACCATAGATGGAATATGACAAGCAAATAATTAAATAAAGATTAATTTATTTAATTATTAGAGAAAGGGGGATATTAGTGATGCAACTGATTTATTTAATTGGTCAGGATAGAATAAAGATTAAAGAGTGAATTAATTAAATAATTAAAATTATTTAATTAATAGAGGAATATGGTCAAGAATAATCAAATAATTAAAATCATTCAATTATCGGAGGATGACGACCATGAAAAATGACGCTCGCAGACTCGGGATATTTTTTAGTGTCTACACACCAAACCAACAATATGATGTAAATATAATTATAATTTATATCAAACCCCATATATAATCGATAGTTATATAAAGACATGTTGATAGAATGAAAGACAACTACAATTTTTTCAGATTAAAATAAAAAGTATAACCACTATCAATTTCATTAGAAGAATCATAACATGTGATATATTTTTTACAAATAAAAAGAAACTATAAATTTCATAAAAATAAACATGACATGCTATATAAGTTTTGGTGTGAAGTAGAATTTCAACAAACAAAACTTATATATCAAATTTATTTTAAATTAACATATATAGGCTATTGTTGGTCTGTGTCTTTTTCTTTTTGCATCTCTCTTTGATTGCGTTTCAGGTCCCTATAGAACTTGTTTGTACTGGGTTCCGAGGTCCCATCAAAACCCATTTTTACCCTTAATGAAAAATATATTAGAGATATTGAAAGAATCATATTTTAATTTGTACATTCATCTGACCATTATTATTTTTGATCGATAGTCGCTTTTGACTAGAGCTTTGAACGAGTGAGGCCACAATTTATGGGGGACCTCATCCCCATGTTTGTCTGGTATTAATACCAATCCAATCCTTTCCCCTCTTCCTCTTCTCCATCTACTCTATTCCTTATCTCCTTCGACTCCTCCGTCTTCTCTCTTCCATCTCTCCTCTACCTCCACTCCTTCCTCCCGCAACCTCCTTCTCTCCTTCTTCTCTCTTCTCTCTGCCTCATTTTTCTTATCCCCTCCTCTTTTTGCTCCTTCCTTTCTCCTCTTTCCTTCTTCATACCTCCTTCTCCACCATCACACCTCTTCTCCTCCACTCCTCTTTCTCTATCGTTGCTCTCTTCTCCAAGTTTTTGCCACTGCTGGCCTCCTTCCTCCCGCGCCTTTTGTCCTCCTTTTTTCTCCACTCCTCTATCATTGGTCTCACTCCATGTCTCCTTTGCCACTCCTTCCTTCATGCTTCACCTCCTCTCACCACTATCATCACTCCTTCTCTCTTCCTTCACACCTCTTTCTGCCTCCCAAACTCCTTCCTTTGTTCTTCCTCAGCAAACTCCCTTCCTTAGTTAACTCGACTTTGTCCCCTGGTGCCAAGTCCTTTCCACCTGTCATGGGATCCTGAGTGGCCTGAACACCACCGTCATCAAACGCCTTGCTTCTGCCACAAGAATCATGTGGTCTGAACACCACCGTTGACCAACATCCTTCTTTCATCCTTCATCTACCAACAAAGAGCCTCCTTTGTGCGATGGGGAGAGATTTGAACCTGCGACGCCCTATCAACAGGGCGCATGACTTTACCGTCACACTGCAGGGTGAACCCCTTCATTTGACCATTATTATTATTTTGATCGGTGAATTAGATTAAGGGAGTTTTACCAAATTAAAATATAAACAAAAATAAATACAAACCAAAATGGATGCTCCATTTGAGGGCTAATATCTATTATATTCTAGTTATTGTATATAATTATCTTCTTGCATGGCTATTAAACTTTCTAAAATGATAGATCTTATATATTATTATTTTCCTTACTTCGAAAGAGTGTCTCCATCCTCTAAAGCCACAACGTCTACTTTGGAGCTCAACTCCAATACGAAGGAGCAATCTACACTATCGATAATTAAATACCCACAACAACTTTACATAATTCCAATCCCTAGCAAGTGTTTTACCTCTACTCTACAACCTTTTCACCCATTTCATTTATTAGGAATAACACCCATAATCCATTGTAATGTAGGAAGATCGAAAGCCAAAACCCTATTTCTTTCAAGAAACCAAGCCCCATAATCACCATGTTCAACACAACCTTCAACATAACTCGAACCTAATACTTGTTCACATAATACATGAAAGTGTTACCTAACACTATTTTTATTGCCTACAACACAACTAGAGACTTGGATTTGAAAATTTTCTCCAGCCTCAACTTTGATACTTTTGATTTGAATTTTTTTACCTCTTTTTCGCAAACTAAAACACCATAATATCCATGCTTCTTTGCATAATTCCCTCTAATTATCATACTAAATTCTCTCTATAACCTAGAATACACAATCATTCATTATCTATATTAATGGTAGAGTACCCATTAGGCACTTCACACAAGTGACTAGCCCATAAGCCTAGCCACACAGATCATGCAATTATTATAGGATCACCTTGCTTGTATGAACTAGATTTTATTCCTTTTGCATGAGAGGCCACCCTACCATTTCCATCACATTCTCTGAGTCTATTATGAAGTTGGCCAAAGAATTTACCTCTCAATTTGCTTCAAAATATATATGACACACTCTAAACTCTTTAAACATTTTTAACAACTCCATGTAAATTTTCAATAAGTTGTTAAGTTTCCAATTTCTATATCTCACAGTTTAAAATGCACTGATTGTTAAAAGAGATCACCCTTCCAATTTATTTTTTAACTCCTATATTCCCATAATCTATTGTAATGTAGGAAGATCGGAAGCCAAAACCCCAATTCTTACATAAAATCAACCCCCATAATGACGTAAGAGGGAAAAATCACTCAAAAGCATCCAAAAAAACCTTCTCAAATAAGATATATTCTCCCTTCAACCCAACTTAAAATGAAAATCAGATTTCAAAGGAAATATATTCAAAACCACAACAATTCACTATTTGCATAACACACTGTGTTATTACAACGACAAATAGAAACTTAAATTAAAATGATCCAAACATGACCCATATGGTGTAATATGTTTAGAAAACCATAAATAAAATCAAATCAGACATGCAATGACATGCATAGGAAACAAATCCATATTTGTGTCTCAAAATAGGAAAAATACACTATTTTCTCATAAAATTTGCAATACATGTGTTTATTACAAGTGCTTAAGCCTATTGGATTTACAATAAACCTTTGGAAATATAATATAACACCATCAAACCTACGATATGTGCTCCAACAACAACCTTCCTTCAACAATATGAAATTTCACCTCATTTGGAGCTCCCAACCTTCACCTGCACTGTGAAATAGACTGGAAAATTTGCTCTTCTATTTGTAAATTTTAATATCTTCAATAATAGATTCAAGGCTTTATTTCAGCTGCAACACACTACCAAACCTATACAAACATGACTCCAATCTGCCTAGGACATACTTCTCCAAAATCTAGAACAGTAACTTGTGAATTTGACAAGCTAAGACTTAAATACTGCATTCAACCTTACCTCTCTCGTAACTCTGCATTCTCCACAACCAAGATGGGGAAAAATAACTTCTAAATGATATTAAATTACATTTTATGTCATAAGGAATATGCTCTTACACCCTTCTTACAATTTTCTAAAAATAGGCTTTCCGTCCTCCCACTACTTCCACTAGATTCCTCCTAGTATAGAAAAACCCAAAACCTCTATCTTGGGAACACAAATTTTCTCTTACAACCTTGTCATAATAAATTTATTGCATGTGATAACCCATAATTGTTCCTTCCATGATTCTATGCCCAAGTTTGGTGATTAAATATTACATAGCAAATATTGCCATAATTACATGAAACTTTACTAGATGACTATTCAGGCTTGCCAAACTATTTAATAAAATAATTACCTTTATTACAAATATTATTCAACCTATTTAACATATTATTTTATTAAAAACATTAAACTACTAATCTATGAGAATGAATTTTTTTTGTTGATGCTAGATAGCTCTCCTGTACCATGGATGCTCATGTATCACATAATCATGATGTTTAGCACAACCTTCAACACAAATCACCATTTAGGTTTAATTAACACCTCTACAACATGTCTGATGTAATATTTTGACTTGAACCTAGATCAAGAAATAATGCAATGAACATAGACACAATGTTAGTACTCACATAATACTTGTTCACATAATACATGAAAGTGTTACCGAACTCTATTTTATTGCCTATAAAACCAATAGAGACTTGAATTTGAATTTTTTCTTCAGACTCAACTTTGATATTTTTTCTTTGAAATTTTTTACCACTTTTTTGTAAACTAAAATACCGCAATCTCCATGCTTCTTTGAATAATTTCTTCCAATTATCTTTTTTTTATGGATAAGCTATGGGATTTAGGCCCACTCCCAAAATAAGAGCAAATAAAATAAAAGAGACCACTTTAGACCCACAAATGGGGAGCACAAAAAAAAACAGAGACAAGAGAAAAATCAAAGCACACCTTGACTAAGAAAGAGTACAAGACGGAAGAATGAGAGCTCAAAGATTGAAACGGTACAAGCTACAGAGATCCCAATAGGACCACCCATCACCATGAGTTGATCATTTTGCCTTCTTTGTTAACCCCTTCCTAAGGCTCCTAGTGAGGAGGGCATCCATAGTCCATTGGGTTCCTTCATCAACCGCTTCACGACCTTCAATCTAAAGTTTCTCTACTTCAGATTTGCGTCCTTTTTGTTTTTCCTTTTTTTGGAAATTTTGGTTTAGAATGGGCACGAGAAGTCTGTGAGATGGTGAATTTTTTAATTGGAACCTCCAAATCATCTAAGAGACTTGCATAGTCCTCAACCAGATCTTCCATAAAAGGGTAGGAGCCCTCATGATCAGAACAAACCTCATCTTCCCTCTCAAGAAGAGCATTATCCAAGGGAGTCTCTTTTGGCTGAGAAGAAACTAGAAAAGTGGAGGAGGCCCCAAGGGCGGAGAAGGGTGATCAAAAAAAGCCTACTAATCAAAAGAAACCATTTCTATAGCAGCAAGAGGGGGAGGGATCTCAAAGCCATGGCCAACAATCCCACCACCCGGTGGGGTTGAGAATGATGATCCATGAAGACACCATGGTTTCTCCGGATGAAATCGACATCTGGGCACCCCTCTTTGTGAACCCACCACTTGAGATTTGAGGCACAAATACCACTAATAGAATTCAACAACCAACAATCTTGTGCCCCATATTGTTGCATCTAAAGCAACACTTAGGAAGCCCTTCATAGTTTATCTATTGCAACCACGAACCTAAAGAAGAATTGATGCAAATCATGTGAGGCAAAGGCTTGGAGATATCAACCATGGCACAAACCTTGGTATACCATCTTGGAGATAAAGAGGAAACATTCTCAATCTTGATGAAAGTGCCGACATGGTTGATCAAGGATTCAATTAGCCTCGCATCGCGCATGACCAAAGGTAGGTTGTAGAGTTGCAACCAAATAGGAATGGAGGTAATTTGAACATTCAAAGGATCGAAAAAGGGAGTCTAGGGGGACACGAAAAAACTAGATCTTCCAAAGAACCAAGGCCTGTTGTTTAGAACAAACTTGCAATCATTAGAATTGGAAAAGGAAACCAGGAAGAATCCATGGTCGAGTAGTTCCACTGTAGGAGAGGATAGATTGGACCAACTACACTTGCACCAGGCCAAGAACTCATCCATAACCAACCTCTTTCCAACAAATCTGAAGACATGTGTTCAACACCCGAGATCAGATGAAACCTTCAACAATCACTCTCCAGAAATGTGAAAATCCACTGGCTCTGAATCTAGAACCATAGATGTTTCGCCTAAGAACAAAGAAGGGTTCGAAACAATGATTTTTGGAGGGGGTGAGTTAGGGGCGAGGGAAGTGTTTTCCCCCGAAGTCATAGGCATCCACACACCCCAAGACACCAGCTTGAAAATAGCTGAAGGATCGATCTTGAGGATCTGATCTTTGCAAAAATCATTACAGACATCGAATGGTTTGTTCAAATTTTTGCACAATTTGAAATTTTACTTTGTCTCCTCTGATGCCCTAGCAAGCGAAATAGAAGCCAATCGATTTGAATCATGCTCCAACCCAGCCCTCGCAAAACCATGCATAGACCCCTTGCAATGCCCATCTTGTGTCTACCAACATCCATCCTTCTGCTTCTTCTGATCGCTCTTTCCGAGTTCTCTCACTTTGCAATTCGGCTTCCCACTGCTTTGTTGCTGCACTAGTTTGCACATTGCACTCATAATTCCCTCTAATTATCACAATAAAAGCTCTCTATAACCTAGACTACATGATCATTCATTATTTGTATTAATGGTAGAGTACCCATTAGGCACTTCACACAAGCAACTAGCCCATAAGCCTAGACACACACATCATATAATCATTACATGGTCACCTTGCTTGTATGAACTAGATTTTACTCCTTTTGCACAAGAGGCCACCCTACCACTGCCATCTCATCCTCCAAGTCAATTACTGATTTGGGCAAAAAGTCCACCTCTCAATTTGCTTCATAACATATATGACACACTCTAAACTCTTTAAACACTTTTAACAACTCCATGTAACTTTACAATAATTTGTTAAGTTTCCAATTTCTATATCTCATAGTTTGAAATGCACTAATTGTTAAAAGAGAGCCCCCTTCCAACAATTAAAATTTTAACTCCTAGATTTACTCCTTCCAAAAGGCAACAATACACAACTTGAAGCTTTACTGTACTATTGGTGCCCATTGGAAGCTTAACCACCACTTTTCTAATCTCCTCGCCCTTATGATTTCTAAAGATACATCAAGCTCTAGATCGCCCTAGGTTACCCTCGAGGCACCACCAAAGTTCATATTTATCCATCCTTTGTCTAGAGGAAGCCACACATTACTTTTCATCTTCATTCAATTTAGGATCTTTCCTAAGAGCCACATTAATGGGGGTTGACCACTATTATTATTAGTTAACAATAAAATAAATTAATTAATGTAAAACAATTTTATGATTAGATTTATTGTTTTGATGACTTATAAATGTAATATTATTTTTTATTTATTTAAGAGGCATACTTTATGGTGGCAAGAGAGAGAAAAGTATATGATGCGTGATCTTCAAAGAATAATTGAAAGAAAAATTAGTTAGAGTTGACATTTATTTTTTAAATATATAAAGATCTTAATTTTAAAGCAAATAAAATAATTTTATTACATAAATGACATAAAAGTATCACATATAGTGAGCATTAAATACTTAATATCTTAAATTTGACAACTAATAAAAGTATTAATAAATATTTAACAATAAACATTATATTATAGATATCATTTAATAATAAAAATGAAGTAAGCAATATATATATATATATGTATATATGTATATAGTTAAAAGAAATATTATTATATAAATACTATATATAACTAGAACTTGTAGTCTTGCACCTAAAGGAGGTTCAAGGATTACATCTAGGGCTTAAATTTGACGGTCCACCTTGCCCATCATGAATTTTTTTTCTACGGTTTAGTCTTCATTATCCTTTCGCATGACAATTTTTTTTTTTACTACAAGTGAAATTTTATATAATAAGGCACTGATAGGCGAGGGACAAGAACATTTCTAGCATAAGGGACATGCCTCCTCTCTGCCATAGAAGCGTTGTCAATACCTAGCTGACCATCTCTTGAAATAGGTCAAAAAAGATGACAATTTTTTCACCTGCTATCCATTCATCTCAAATTTAAAAAACCTCAAAGTCTATTATAAATTTGATTTATGATAGTATTAGCATAAAACTTGTAACATACTGACATTAAAATGAAACTAAAGAATCATAATGCATTAGTGTGTTCTGCCTCATTTGGGATACATCACCATTACAAATGTGAACAAAAAAACTACTTTTAAAACATTTTAAATTCTTATTTGTTTGGCATCTTTTCAAATTTCATACACTTTGCTCCATTCCGCTACTGATACATCAAGCGTTGTTAGAGACACTCTCATCAAAGCATCCAATATATCTAATGTTAGAGTTGTTCGTCAAATATCTTTTATTATGTTTTTCCTTGAAAATCCTCTTTCACATGCCACTATACTTGCTAGAATAGTAAGGATTGCTTGCCATAACTTTGTCATGTTTGGAAAACTTGTATGTGAGTCTATGACACAAAAAATCCTCTAAGATTCCTTCATTGATAATCCCTCACAACTAAGACAAAGAGTATCAACAAATATATGCAATTCTTGTTTACAAGCTTCAACATTAAATAATGTTTCATTTTCTTCTCCCTCACATAAAGTATGTTGCATATGTTGAAAAATATTATCAAGACAACGCTTTGAATTATCTTCTCTAGCACGAACATCCTTTAGATAATGACAAGGACTAAACAACTTTACAGAGTTGAAAAACACAAGATCAGAGAATCTTCCATTCAAACAATCTATAAGTGCTTGAACATATTCTTGTGCAAGTTGTTTACAACTCTCTAATGAACCATCAATGCAAGGTTTTAGTGATTGTTTTTGTAAATCAACATAATCACCACATGCATGTGAAATTTCCACAAACCGCAATTCATGCCTATGAACGATGCCCTCTTTATTAGTAATCTCTAAATAACCGTATTTAGAGGTATCTAAGAATTTAGATAAGTAATAGACACCATCAACAAATGTATCACTTCTCATAAACCACCTGCTTAAAGTGTTCATAGTAATATCAATAGATGCCCCTAATGAGGTAACATCAACATACTCTTCTTGAAATTTACTATTCAACTTGTTCAACATAAGCATTATATCTGCAAGCATGTGTAAACAAAATTGAACAGTAAAATATTCTTGCCTTATCATACCATGACTCTCTCTTTTCATTTTTCTATAAAGTCAATATAGGAAGCATCAATAAAACAATCCTTTCAATAACTTTTCCTCTTGAAAGCCATCTAACTCCATGAATTTGAAGAGCTTGAAGAGTTTCACGTTGCTTGACTTCCTGTGAAGAAATGATTTCCTTGTTTGTTTTAGTAGAATTTTGTACCCAAGAATATACCTTATTTGCTAATTTCTCAACAAATAACAATTCAAGATTTTTTTTGGAAGCATCTGATGCAGCTAAAGTTTCATGATGAGCAATGCAATGAACACCTACAAGATTAGGAACATCTTTTTTCATAAAAGAAACAAACCCATTTTCACTACCAACCATGGATGAAGCACCATCTGTGGAAACATCTATTAAGCGTGTATTTGAAATCCCCTTTCTTCCTTTAAAACATTGATTGCATCATAAATTTTTTTTCTTTTTCCATCACAACAATTTATGAGCTTTAAAAATTGCGAAGTTGGATGCCCCAACCCTTTTAAGTCTAAAAAAGTTGCATAGACCATAAGATGCTTTTTTAAACTATGATATGTACTTTCATCCAACATCAAAGAGAAAAAAGGACTATCTAACATTCTAGCAGTTTATACCTCTTCAAGATACTTAGATATAGCAAAAAGAAATTGACTTGCAGCCATCTAATTTGTGTATGAATTGTAGTCCTTATTTTTTGGCATGTTTGGTAACTGTAATGTCATTTCAAGAGAGCAAAGTGATTCATATTTTGAAAGGGGTAAATCCTCTTGAACCATCCATAAAACTAATTCCTTTTAAACCATCCATAAAACTAATTTCATAGTTGTGATGACTCTTTCCTTGTTAATGTCATCAACATTCGCTATATGTTATGTAATAGGTTTTTCTTTCTTTTCATTCCCACATGTCCATTTACCTAGTGAAAGCTTATGAATGTTTGAATTGGCATGAGTAACTAATGAATCATGTTGTAAATTAGTGCAACAATTACTTGCTCCCCATGGTCCAACTGCATTATGTGTTTCATAATATATGCATTTCATAACTATTTTTTCCTTCATATATTGTACATTTTAGCCACTTAAACTTTACTTTCCATTCTTCACGAAATTCTCGTTTTAGTTCAAGTTTTTTTTTTTTTTTTTTATAAATTATTATTATTTTCTCTTGTTTGATATTCATCAACATACTCTTCAGTGTATCCCCAAAATATATAAGTCTTCATTTAAATCAAAATTATGATCTTCATTGGGTGCTACAACTTTGAATGTACTTGACCATGAAAACAAATGCTTGATAGAAGGCTGATTTTTTTTTCTTTGAGACATTTTCAAATTGTAATCCCTACATATTTTAAAAATAAGAAAGATTTAGATATTTTGTTCAAATTCATCTAAACTTATAAAAAATGAACCATAAACAAAATAATTTAATATAAACTAACAACCATATAGAGAACAGGGGGTTGTAGTGGTTGCATCAGAACAAAAAAAAATAGGAAAAAAATTTCATCGAATTTTATTAAATGCGATCCAAAATGTTTGATAAAAAAAAATACAATGTTTAATTTTATTGTGGTAAACTGTTAAAGATTTTTAATATAAGATTTGTAAATCATTATTTTTTTAAAAAGAATAAAAGAAATAAAATGAAAATCATCTTACTCTTTTTATTGTGTAGCAAAATCGATTTCTTTTTTTGTTGTAAGTTGTAACTGTGCAGCAAAATCTCTTTACTTTTTGCAAATTTTCTTTCTTTTTTGTTGTAAGTTGTAAGTGTGCAAAAAGATCTTTCTTTTTTCTGACTTTTTGCTTCTTCTCTACAACTCTAGAGTCTAGATAATGAAGATTAAACTCTAAAATCAGATTAATAAAAGAAAAAATGAAATATTTTGCACTCGCAAAACAAAAAAATGATTTGAAAGAGAAGATTGTTGTTTTTATAAAAAAATCTATTAAAGAAACTCAAAAAGTATTTAGAATAAAAGACACTCAAAAATATTTAGAATCTTTAAAAAATCTAAAAATTTCAGATTTGTTTTTTCAACAATAGAAGTTTGCATTTAGAAAAAGAAGTTTTTATTCTTTTATTAAAGCATAGAAGAAGTTTTTATTAAAAAATTTAAAAATAAAAGTATATATATATTATATATGGTCAAATTTTCATATTAAATGTTTTTTTAGAGTTTCTAAAATAAATTGCATGTATTAACATACGGTTAAATATTTATTTTTACTGTATTTTATGTGAAAATTCTATTGCAGTTACTGATTATTAATCTCCTATATATATAGATTATTTGACTGTCAAAAATTAATTCACATCAAATATTGAAAAATAACACAACTACAACTTCACAAATAAATACACAAGAATAAAGAAGATAATATGCAAAATAATAAACACAATATTTTTGGACAAATTGTCCCTGAAAAAACCTCAGAGGGAAAACCAGTTCTGCAGATAAGGAATTTTATTAAACTTCAGCAAATCAAGAGATACATAAACTACTTGCCTCTTACTGGCGAAGCTCTGGCAATATTCTTCTTCGAAAATTCTTCCCTCAATTTCTTCTGCTGAAATTCCACCACTGTTGCCTCCAACATTGTCACTGCACCTTTGCTATCACTGCAAAACTATTTTCTCTCACTGCAAATCTTTCTCAAGTGTGTCTTCTCCAAATGCCAATTGACCCCCTTTTATACTATTCTCATCGAAAAACCAATGGTCATGATTCAATCTCAATCAATGGCTAAGATTAATTAGACTCTAACAAACCCTAACTAACTGGTTTCTAGAAGTCTCCAAAGGAATCAATCAATCAATCAATTAATTATCTCGACTCTAACTAACTCCTTTTTAGAAGTCTCCAAAAAAATCAATTAAATAAGAATGCTTGGGAATGGAGATAACAGTTGTCCGAGCTACGATAAATTAACACTCCCTCTTAACGAGGAAGGTGTTCTACATAACACCCAACATATCTCTGAAGAAGATGAATTTCACCTTCCCCAATGCCTTTGTCAAAATGTCTGCTACCTGCTAATCTGTAGGTATATATTGTAGCTGAAAAATCCCCCATTGTACACAATCCTCGATGAAATGATACCTGATGTCTATATGCTTAGACCTATCATGAAACACCGAATTCTCAAACAACCTGATACAATTCTGATTGTCGTAGTGTATCACCATAGTCTCAACCCTCTGACCAAACAAGGCTACCAACAACTTCCAAAGCCATATTGCCTTGAACAAATCGCCATGCTAGTTGCTATGTATTCTGCCTCTGTAGAAATCAGAGCAATAGACTTTTGCTTCCTATTGTACCAAGAGACAACTCTTGATCCCAAGCTAAAGCAACACTCTGAAGTGCTTTTCCTGTCCGCTAAACTACCTGCCTGATCTACGTCAATATATCTTATCAACCTGATACCATCACCTCGAGCATATATGATCCCATACTAGATTGTATCACACAAATACCACAACACATGATTTGTCGCTATCTAAAGCATTCTCTTCGACTCAACCATGAATTTACTAAGAGAGTTTACTGCAAAGGATATATCTAGCCTGGTGTTGACCAAATACATGAGAGATCCAATCAACTGCCTATATAAGATGGGGTCAACATCCTTCTCCCTAGATGAGTCTACCTTCTTCCAAATCATGATCATAGGTGTAGACATGGCTCTACAATCCTCCATCTCGAACCTCCTCAAGATTTCAATGTAGTATTTCCCTTGTGTTGGTATGTGGTGACTGATCATGCTATATTGTACATTTCTTAGTATTGTACACTCTTCATGTATCCTCGTCGAGGTCACCAAAAAAAAAAAAGGCCGACTTTGTAAACCCTAATTTCTGGAAGCTTCTAAAAGCTTGTTATAAGCAGTTGGGATGGAGAGTTGTAGTATGGCATTATTTGCGATATTGTAATATGTTTTGCATTGGATAATAAAATCATTGGATGGTTGCGGTTTTTTGGATGTAGCCTAGATTGGGTGAACCACGTTAAATTCTTTGTGTTGTCTTCTATGTGTGTTTTGTTACTCTACTTTATTATTCAAATATGCATTTAACTTGTTAGATATCTGCCTTCTAACCCTAACAAGTGGTATCAGAGCGGGTTGTTTTCGATTATCGTCTGCAGGAAAGTCTCACGGTTGAGTGGGAGTCTCACGGTTAAGTGGGAGCAATGGAAGATGAGGGTAAGTTGAAGGTTGAGAAGTTCAATGGGTAGAACTATCAGTTATGGAAGATGCAAATGGAGGACTATCTCTATTAGAAGGATTTATGGCGGCCATTGGAAGGGAAAACCAAGCAACCCACAACAATGTCGAATGAGGACTGAGATATTTTGGACAGAAAGGCACTTGGTAGTATTCATTTATGCCTGGCACAATCGGTGGCGTTCAATATCACAACAACAAAGACAACTCAAGAGTTGATGGAAACCCTAGCGAAGTTATATGAAAAGCCTTCCGCTTCGAATAAGGTATTTCTTATGATGCGTTTATTTAATATGAAAATGGTAGAAGGTGGGTCAGTTGCTGATCATTTAAATGAGTTTAATACAGTTACCAGTCAATTAACTTCTGAAAAGTAAACTTTGATGAAGAAGTTAGGGCTCTTTTGATTATGTGTTCTTTGCCTAAAAGCTAGAATAGCTTGGTAATGGTTGTTAGCAATTTTGTTTCTGGTTCAAATACATTGAAGTTTGATGATGCTGGTGTTATTTTGAGCAAGGGAATTTGTAGAAAAAGCTCAGGTGGAACATTGACATCAGACAGTGTTTTGAATGCAAAAAGCAGGGGCAGAACAAAAGAGAGAGGAAACAATTTTGGAAGTCGTGGGAAGTCACGAGGAAAATCAAGGGATAGAAGGTCCCAATCTAGAAACAAGAGGGATTGATGGTACAGTGGTAAGCCGGTCATTTAAAGAAAGATTGTTGGTCTCAAAAAAATAAAGAAGGAGACAAAAAGGAAGGAAATAAAGAGGCAAATGTGGTAAGTACTAAATTTGATGAGGATGCTTGAATTCTTTCTCGTGACAATATTGATGATTCTTGGGTGTTAGATTTAAGGGCTTCATTTCATGCTACACCCCATAGAAATTATTTTCTTGATTATGTCCAAGGGGATTTTGGGCTGATTTATTTGGGAGATAACGAACCTTGTCAGATTGTTGGAAAGGGAAGAATTAAGATTAAGTTGCAGAATGGGAATCATTGGCTACTACATGAGGTAAGGCACATTCCAAAGTTAAAAAACAAATTTAATGTTTGCAGGGCAACTAGATGATGAAGGTTGTGTTGTTACATTTAGTGATCAAAATTGGAAGGTTACAAAAGGTGCCTTAGTGGTAGCAAAAGGTGTGAAAGTAGGCACCTATATCTTTGTACAGGTCATACTGTTCCTTTTACTTTAGCTATTGCAAATAAAAAACAATGTTCAGGAACAATTGTTGCAGTTCAGCATGTAGACAATCGGATAGTTGCCGTGGATTCTGAATCAACACTATGGCATAATAGACTTGGGCATATGAGTGCAAAAGGTATGAAATTACTTCATTCATGACTCGTATAGAAGTATACCTGGCCACTGGAGTGAATATCTCCTCATATTCTATTCCCTCCTTCTGAGAGAACCCCTTGACCACAAACCTTGCCTTGTATTTTTTGATGCTACCATCTGCACTATGCTTAATCTTATAGATCCAATGTGATCCAACTACTGCCCTATCTTTCGGTCTAGGCACAACCTCCCACACATCATTTTGCACTATTGAGGTATATTCCTTAACCATCGCATCTCGCCACACTTGCTGTTGTGCGGCCTCTTGATAGTTAGAAGGTTCATTGTTTACCAACTGACTAACTAATGCCATATAGTCATTATACCTGGTTGGTTGTCTTCGCTGTCTATTACTAATCCTTGGAGCTCCCACAAACTCCTGAGTATCTTTATGTGTTTGTTGGTTCCTGTTGCTAACTGTAGAGGATGAAGTATCAACCTCTATGTGTTCCTGATGCATCTCTTGGATCTGCTATATTTGTTGCTCCATACTCTATGAAATCTCCGCACTTGATCATGTGCTAGTACGAGTAATTGTACTTGAACTTTGCTGCCCTTGATCTGATTGTACGATCCTTGGAGCTTTTGCTGGCTTCTCACTCTGATCATCTGATGGAAAATCTTTGGACCTCCTAAATGCCTTGTCCTCCATGAACTTGACATCATGCCTAACTATAATCTTCTTGGCCCTTGTAATAAATATCCGATATGCCTTTGAGGTTTCACTGTCCCCACAAAATACCCTCTCTTTGTAGCCTGATCTAACTTGGAACATGTAGCCCCTGGAATGTGACAATATGCCAAACTCCCAAATATCATAAAATGGCTGACATCTGGCTTCTTCCTTGAGAACGCCTCCTTTGGTGTCATCTTTCCCAATACCTTATGTGGAACCCTATTATGTATGTATACTGTAATGTCCCTGATATGAGGATTGGTGTAAGAATACTATTTCAATAAGGAGGAATAGCTTCTACTTCAAAACTAAGCTCTAGAATATAATATCAATCAGGGCATCAACAATAGTTGTTGTTCTGATGTGTCCTTTTAATTTTGTCCTGAAGTTAAGATAGGTTGGTGCTTGACTTCAGACCATTACTTCTAATTGGTACTGGCTGGTATGTGATTAATTTGGTGTTGTTCCGATATATGGCAGTTTTAAATGTGCATCTAATTAGATGTGGACCCGCTCCCTAAGAGTACATTCGCTCTAATTTACCTTGGGTGTATTTGCCTACTTCATCCATGCCCTCTTGGGAGAATTCGTTGTTCTTCATATATCCCTTTGATTGAGAGGTTATGATGTTATGATAGTGATATCCATTGGAACAAACATGTCCCTTAGATTCGAATTTTACTAACTATACTCTAATTGCTTGTTTAGACAAATCGTGCCTTTTCATAATGATTATTGTATTTCTCTATTTCGATATTACCTGCAGTTCCATGGCGGCATCTTATGAGGCCCGATAGTGGTTAGATTGGCAGATATTATTCATATTATATCATGTATTGAATATCCAATTAGCACCTTCCCGTAACTTGTTTCCTGGGAAGGACAAAGACAATACAAGGCTCAAAATAATATTTGTGTTCTCCCTTCATGATTTAATACTGCCTTTGGTCTTATCGAATGTCACAGGGTAGCGCCCAATTTCTATATCAATCAACCTTCATAGCGGTAGTCTTCAGAACCAAAGCCGATAATAGTCTCACTCAGCGTAGTAATACTCAAATGAAACACCTGGTAAAACTCTGTTGATTGCCTTGACTCAAACAACTCCCAAAAGAAGGCAATGGTGATTTAAGGTGACGTAAATGTAAGTGGAATCGGCTCCATCTAGAATCTCATCCCCATGATCAATCATATATACGCGTCTCTTTCAATGTAGCACCTAATGCTCAATTATATGTTGTGAGCCACCGCGATTTCCTTTTCAAAATTCCACCCCAGCCATATACAAGTTAATAGCAATTATCTCAGTCGGAAGATGATCTATGATAACAATATGAATATGTAATGTTCCTAATATTATCGTTTAATATTCATAATGTTATTTGTATATAATTTTATATATTTTTAATATTATTATAATGGTTACAATGTTTAAAATATTAATATTATGATATTTTATAGTTGTTTATTTAGTATTATCTCTTTTATGATTATCACATAAAATAATATCTGTTAGTTTTAATTTATGATTTTATACTATAATATCCATTATATTTATAATCATAATTATGGTATTACAAAGATATATATATAAATAAATATTGTAATTATAATATTATCTTTGGTAGTTGTTATTATAATCTTTATTTTAAAATATGTATTTTGAATTGCGGGACATGACATATACTGCCGTACTGCATGCCTTTGCCCATAAGTAACGTGGAATATCCTGGTCATACAACATAGAGCTTGCTACCTCCGATATAGACCGATTCTTCCTCTCAGCAACCCCATTTTGATGTAGGTTGTAAGGAACAGTCCATTCTCTCTCGATTCCTTTCCTAGTACAAAACTCTTGGAACTATTTCCCTTTGTACTAGCCTCCATTGTCTAACCGAAGAACCTTTATCTTCTTGCCTGTCGAATTCTCCACAAGAGCTTTGAACTCTTGGAAATGACTGAAAACCTCATCCTTGGTCTTCGAGAAGTATATCCAGGGCTTCTTGGAGAAATCATCAATAAAATTAACAAAGTACTCATATCCTTGAGAGACTGTTGATATTGGTCCACATATTTCGAAATGTACTAGATCAAGAACGCCCTTGGACCTGGTGTCACTCCTTGGAAAAGCTGCTTTCACAAACTTCCCCGACACACATCCCTTACATACATCATCATGCTTTGTGTTCACTTCTGGAACACCTGTCATTGTCTCACGAAGCAATTTAAGTGCTCCATGAGGTATATGGCCCATACTCCTATGCCATAGCTCTCCTTGATCTCTAGAATTACCGTTTCTCATCAGTGCCTTTTGTGTATCAAACTGCAACCTGTAAAGCCGACCACTCCTAACTCCAATAACTATTTGTGATTTCCAATCCTTATGCTTGATTAACACATTTTCCTCTTTAAAGAGTACATTGTAGCCTTTATCCTGAAGGACAAATATGAAAATCAGATTCATACCCAAGCCTGGCAAATGCAACACATCATAAATGGGAATCAGCTTGCCATTCTTCCTCTGAAATAGAATAGTTGCTTTCCCAACTGGATTGAGTTTGGACATGTTCCCCATAGAAATCTGGATTATAATGTCCTCCTCCTTATAACTGGAGAAGTATTCTCTAACTCCTATCATATGAAATGACGCCCCACTGTCTATATACCAAACACCCTGTGAGGTTGAGCTAACCATACAAGATATGAGTGCAAACTCATCCTCCATTCTACTAGAGAGCTCATCTGCACTTGTTGAAGTTGTCGTCTGCTTCTTGCCTTGGTTTTCATTCTTCTTCCTTTGCGGGCAATCGCTGACATAGTGTCCAAAATCATGACAACCATAACATTTGACTTTAGACAAGTCTTTCTTTTTCTCACCTTTAGGATTTGATCCTTTTCTAGACCCCTTCTTTGCTTTTCCTTTTCTAGCTAGGGTAACGTTTTCCCTTTCTGGCTCACTTTTCTGACTCTTATTGCTGGTCTCGCTGACAAGACCTAGTCTAAACTCCTCTCGAGTGAAGTCACTCCATAGCCGATCCCAACTTGGTAAGGTGTCTCTTCCATTAATAACTTGAATAAAGACAACCCATTGCTTAGTAAACCCAGTCAGGGCTATTCGTACTAACTCATCATCATCTGGTTTATCTCCAGCAACTGCCAACTCATCCTTGACAGGTCTAAGTCTGGTGAAGTAACTTGTAACGTCTTCTCCCCTATTCATCCGTACCTTCCTCAACTTTTCTTTGAAAATCAGCTTCTTATTAGTGGTAGCATTTTGGTACAGATTCAAAATGGTGTCCTACATCTTCTTTATTGTATCTAACTCTGCAATATGCAGAACAATATGATCCTTAACACTGTCAAGAATCAACCTCCTCGCCTTGGAATCTTCCTTCTTATATGCTAAGATTTGTGTTGGATTTGTAGGTACATCTACAACATTGATCACATATTCCTTGATACCATTCTCTTCTAGCAATAAAGAAATTCTGGCTTTTTAGACACCAAAATTTGAGGCTCCATCCAATCTGTCATGATCTCTTAAACCCGCTGAGGCCATCTCAAAAAAATAAAATAATAATAATTCTGAAGAGGTAGAATTGGGTTTTATAAACCCTTGATTTTTCCTTCCTGTGCCTGTGCTGAGCCCTTTCTGTCCTCATATATGCTCTGATACCATGTGAAAATTCTATTACAGCTACTGATTATTAATCTCCTATCTATATAGATTATTTGACTGCCAAAAATTAATTCACAACAAATATTGAAAAATAACACAACTGCAACTCCACAAATAAATCCACAGGAATAGAGAAAAAAATACGCAAAATAATAAACACAATATTTTTGGACAAATTGTCCCTGGAAAAACCTGGAAGGGAAAACCAGTTCTGCAGATGAGGATTTTTATTTAACTTCATCAAATCAAGAGATACATAAACTGCTTGCCTCTTACTAGAAGAGCTCTGACAATATTCTTCTTTGAAAATTCTTCCCTCGATTTCTCCTGTTGAAATTCCACCACTACTGCCTCCAACGTTGTCACTGCACCCTTGCCAGCATTGCAAAACTATTTGCTCTCACTACAAATTTATTTGCTATCACTAAAAATCTTTCTCAAGTGTGTCTTCTCCAAATGCCAATTGACCCCCTTTTATACCATTCTCAATCAATGGCTAAGATTAATTAGACTCTACCAAACCCTAACTAACTGGTTTCTAGAAGTCTCTAGAGGAATCAATTAATTCATTAATTAATTATCCGGACTCTAACTAACTCCTTTCTAGAAGTCTCCAGAAAAATCAATTAAATAATAATTCTTGGGAATGGAGATAACAGTTGTCCGAGCTACAATAAATTAACATTTTACAGTTAAAATCTTCAAATACAGGTATACGGCCATCAAATTTAAGCCTTGATTACATCGATAGAAAATTATATGTATGTTAATATGTTAGAGAGTATGTGTTTGTGCATGGATGCACTCCAAATTCTAGTTGCATGTGGTTGGTTTAAACATTTAATATTAAGTTCTAAATAATGGAATGAAATAAACTTAGACAAATCTAGATTTTTTCCTTAAAGAAATTAAGTATTTATCTAATTATGAAATATTTGCATACAAATTTAAATCATAAAGCAATGCAAATGAAAAAAATGCCATCAAATTGACAAAAAACATTGCAAATGGAAATAAAATGTTCCCATCCAATTGTCAAATCAATATTTATTTGGCTTTTATGTGATAAATGAGATTTTTGATGCTTTTATCTAGTATTTGGAAGCTTGTACCATTAAATAGCAGTTGGTTTACCGTTAAATGGCAGCTAAAACTTGTTTTCCAATGACTCAATAGTGATTTACAAACACGAGACTTGTTTCAGACTCAAATCTCACAACCTATCGACTAAAAATAATATATTATTTTTATTTTTTATTGCTAACATATTCTATATATTAAAAAAGAGAAAATTATGGCCCGTTAAGGGGCTTAGCTGGGTTAATCCAATTTCTAAGGGACTAGCAAAGGTTGCTTGGGAAAAACTGATGGAGGGATGGTGGAAAGTAAATTTTGATGGTGCCTCTAAAGGGAATCCTGAACCTTCAGGAGCAGGTTTCATTGTTCGTGACTGGAAAGGGAATGTGTTGGCCTTTGGGGCGAAGAAGCTGGAGGATGGGACAAACAATGTAGCTGAAGCCTTAGCAACATTAACAACTATTAGATTTGGTAAAAAAATGGGGGCTTCGAAAATTCATCTAGAAGGTGATTCAGTCATGTTATCATTCAGGTAGTGATGAAGGGAAGTATTGATGTTTGGCATCTTGAAAATATAATTGTTAAAATAGAGGAGGAATTAGCATCATTTGAGGATTTTTTTGTTAGCCACGTAAGGAGATCTAGAAATGTAGAAGCAGACGTCCTATCGAAGTGGGCGCTAACTTTTGAAGAAGTTGGTGAGTTAAGGAGCGAAGATCTAAAACAATTGGATTTAGAGGAGGCGTTTTAATGAGAGGTGGGAAGTACACAATATTTATTGTGCAAGAAGTAATAACTGATCACAGTTTTTGAAGAGACTGAAGGAATGTTATGAAATTGGGCGGTGGTGGTGAAGGTACGTCCTGCATTAATGGCTGAGTGTGGAGAGTTAAATGTGATTAAACTCATTAAGTCCTCATTTCTCGATGCTTCTCTCGAGTTTTGTGGTGGAGAAAAAACTTTGAAGTGGATTGTATTTGGGTGTCGGTTCTAGAGTTGCAGGCTTGCAATGGATGCAAATTTCATGCTCTTGACAAAGCGACAACTTTGTCCATTCTTTGGCGAAGTTTCAGAAAGAAGATTGAAAGGGATGTTTTTACACAATGATGAGAGACTGGTGCAATGTGTGCAATTGATTTTGGGCAAGGGGTTTGGGGCTCTAAGACACAGATTTCACACAAACATGGATGTGTATTCTTTGATCATAGCATGGGGTTTGGACTTGGGGGAGACGACATACATGGTGAAGGGGGTGATGGAAGCAATTGTGCCTAGAGACTTCTTGGAGGGCATGGATTCAATTCTGGAGTGGGCCATCTCGGGTGAGGGACTGGATGTTCGTGAAGGTATTGAGATGGTAGAAAGTGATGAGGTGGAGAGATGTATTTCGTCTGTGTGGTGGCTGGAAGGAAGTCTCAAAGCTCGCTGGAGAGAGGACGCCAAACGTGGTTGGGAGGCTCTGAAGATTTTTGTGGAACTGATGGAGGTGGCCCAGGCCCAAGCAGAAGCAGAACGTCTGGAAGGAAAAGAACTTCGTCCTTGAAAGAGGAAGATGACGTGTGCGTCAGGGGGTGGAAAAGACGCGGGTAGATCAGCTTGAGCTTTTCAGTTTGTCTATTTTTTTTGTAATGAAACTTTAGAATCTCTTTTGTATATTGGATAAATTTTGGGGTTTAGCCCTGCGCGGGATGTAGTGGTGCTAGTGTCTGAATGCAGGATGGTTGGGGTAGTTTACAAGTTAATGCCATGTAAGTAAATTTGAGGACCTTTTTGAACTTGAAGTAGATGATTAGAAGTATCAAAAATAAGGTAAGGTAGGGTATTTGCTAAATTCTGAGACAATGATGCTATGCGTAGGTGATTTTTTGGGGTGGCAGGTTGTTTTTTGATGATAACCAAGAAGATGGTGTATTATGACTTTATGATTTAATAAATAAAATATTATTACCAAGCAAAAAAAAAGAAAAGAAAATTACATAACGTTTGGTAGAGGCATGAGAGGCTAGAGGTGCAAATTACTAATGCAAATCATAACCACCCTTATCCTTGTTGAGCAATAGAAACGAGAAACCACTCCTACAAGAGGAGAGTAGAGTTTAAGTCTAGAAACCATTTGAAATCCTCCATGTTATTGTTTATCAATCCCTCACGAAATAGAAGGCAGGCGTCCCTCATAACGGTGTTGTTCCTCATTGCAGCCATGTTGAAGACACCATTGATATACCCATCCACCATCTTTTTAATGGCACTATTTGCAGCTGGCCTGGCTTAATCGGTACACTCTAAGCACTGACAGCTTAGGTGGCCTGGCCCATTCCCCTGACGTTTCCGTACCCGAGCAAATCTACGTTTCTATTTTTTTTTAGAAATTCCGTTTCCATAAACCTTTTTCTTCCGTTTTCACGTTTAAAGATTTTCTTACTCCCACATTCCTAGCGGGAAAAAATATGGTGGAATTTTATCTTATAATAATCCGCTAGTAACATAGTAAAGCAGAAATGAGCGGTTATTCGTAGGAGAATAAATAGGTATTCAGCCATTTTAAATAGATGCCAAAGGCGTTTAAATAATATTAAATTTTAAATTATTAGTTAAAAAATTCGTTTAATAATAAATATATAAGAAAAGAAGATGAAAAAAAAAAATTACAATTAAAATATATTTAATAATGAATATATTAAATATATATGTGAAGAAAGATGATGAAAAAAGTTTTATAATTAAAAAATAGATTTTATATAATAAATTATTTTTGAATTATATTATATTTTTTATTTTTTTTAAATATTATTTTGTTATGTTTGAATGTTTTTAATGGTTTTTATGATAATATATTTACATAATATTATTATCTAAATAATATAAATTTACTAATTAAAATTGTTGATACAATAATAAACATTCTTTTTCATTTAGTATCTGATATTTTTTTTGTTTACTTAAGATTTGTGTTTTTACTTTACAATTATTCAAAATTTTTATTTTATTTTATTTCATTTAGTCAAGAGTTATTTTTATTTATAGTTACTTTTTTCTTTTTAATTTGAAATAATTTTTATAAAAACCTCTTAATAAAATAAAATAACAATCAATATTTACTAGTACTTTTAATTGATTAGTATGAAATGTAATTTTTAACATACTACAACAAAAACTAATTCCAATGACACTTATTAAAATGATTTGTGAAAAAATAATTTTTAAATAAAAATATAACAACATAAAAATATAAAGACTTTGACAAAATATTTCTATCGTCCATGTTATTGAACATGAATTATAGACAAATTTATGATATTCAAATTTAATATCATTTTCTCTTTTTTCTTCATTTATTAAAAAAATTGAATTTCATAATATTTATGTAGTCCATGTTATTGAACATGAATCATAGGAAAATTTATAATATTCAAATGTAATATCATTTTCTTTTTTTTTTCCATTCATTAAAAAAATGAATTTTATTAAATTAAAAATATCAAACAATAATGATTCCGCCCATTAGATTATAACCATAACCATACTTGTGCCTCTCAAAATTTAAAGAAATAAAGGATATCTACAATAGTAGTAAGACACAAATGACATGCCATGATCATATATAAAAATTAAAACTATATAAGAATTATTTTTTAATTTATTTATACTTAAGAGTTATTTTACATGTCATGATTATATAAAAATTGAAATACAATTAAATATTTTAAAAAAACTAAAACTATCTAATAATTATTTTTAAAAATTATTTACTTGTTATTTTATTATTATTTTCATTTACTTAGAATTCTTTAATTTTTTTCTTTTAAAAAAAAAAGTAATAAGTAAATGAATTTTTTTATAAAATAATTCTTAGGTAAATAAACATAGATTAATGTCAATTTTCTAAACACACAATTAATCACCTACCTTATGATATCTCATGGATAAATTAATTCTCTAATTATCCAAAAAATGGTATGATGAATTTATTAACAATGATAATATTGAACCCATCAAATATTCTAACAAGTTCATGTTTTCCTTAATATCTTCCTCTCTTTTAGTTGTTTGGTTAATATAGTAGGAAAAGCTTCTACATTTCTTTTCACATGTCTCCAATTAACACTTGAACTCCATAATCTTATGGAATGATAAGTTTGAATTATTTCAACTTTCTTATGATTTATCTCATGATGCTACCAAATCAAACATGATAAACCATGAAGTTATATATATATATATTCTTAAAGCTATTAGCTCCTATATTGAACTAGAGATATTGACATCATCACAAGCTTCTTATGGCTCAAAATTTTAATACTAACATTAAATGGAGTTGTCTCTCAAAGTGCACACTCATTAGCATAATTATTTAAGACATCAATCTATATGATTCTTCCAAAATCCACTTCGTTTCACATACTTGCAACTTTGAATTTTCTTCTTCCTCATGCTCAACTATCATAATTTCTCATTTACATAAGAATTTATATAATCCTTGTTGAAAATGATTTTAATTTCTTGAAATTCATAGTTCTTTTTCTATATTTTTCCATGATTATTTTTATTATTCCTTTCTTAAATATCTAGAATTGTTATTTTTTTTGTTCATGCTACATAATTTTTGCTAAGACCCTTTCTTGTAGGTTTGAATCTAGTATACCCATAATTGTTTGGTTCCATGATTTATTTGTATAACTCTTTAGAAAATTTCTCTAACTCTTCTTTAATAATTGGAAGTATGGTCTTCTAGTGGATGCATGATGTCCTTTCTTATGTGATTCTTCCTTTGAGTTGTTCAAATATGATGTTTTGGAAATTATTTATATGTTAGTACTAGTTGTGACTCTTCCTTTTTTGTATTTGTCCACCCTTTTTTTTTATCCATTCCAGGTAGTTTGAGAAAGAAAATTGTATATATTTTTGAAATGACAAAGTTACCTTCAAATATTTTGATAGATTCTATTAACTTACAAAACTTAAAGTAATTTCTTCTACTAATGATCTCAATGTAATTCCTTGAAGTGTAGAAATATAAACTCTCTTCAAATCCTTTTAAGTATAGTTTCATATATATTGAAGCTAGCAACAAGATATGGTGATTCCATGATTTATAGGATGACAAGATCACAACTTTTATATCATCACAACCCTAGTAATTGTTTTATGTAAAAAAATAGATTTAAATAGTATAATTATCTTTTAAAAATTCATATTTCTTTACAACTTATACATTAAAATTCATAACCCAAATGAATAATTATATTAATAAAGAAAGATAAAATTTAGAAATTTTCTTACTATTTCAATAAATTATAAGATTACATTAAAATACTTTATAATAATAATAGAAACAATAATTATAATAATAACAACAAAAAAATTGTAACTACATTATTGAAATCTACAATAACTACAAATTATACAACTATATATTATATAAATATTATATAAATCATATAATATATTTAAATAATATATTAAATATTTAATAATAATATATTTATTAGTAAATAATTTTTTAATTGTAATTTTTTTTATATAATATGATTTATATTATATTATATAAAATCATATAATATATTTTAATAATAATTATAATTTTTATCATCTTTCCTTATTTATATTTATTATTAAACGATTCTAATTAATTATATATATTTATTATTAAACAAATCTAATTAATTATTTAAACAACCTTATGGAAGGCATCTCTATTTAAACGGACTAACACCTAATTAATCGCCTACATTTCTGTTTTATTATTACTTCAGGAGTATTTATAAGATAAGATTTCACGAAATTTATTATTATTACCTATTAAATAAGCGCACATTTCGACTTAACACCTATTTATTCTCCTATGAAATAAGCACACATTTCGGCTGAACACCTATTTATTTTCCTACGATTAAGCGCACATTTCTGCTTTAACATGTTATGTTATATTATTTAATTCAACAGAGTATTCTTAAGATTTATTACCGCATGGAATGTGGGAGTAAAAAAAATTTAAACGTGAAAACGGAGGAACAAAGTTTAGGGAAACGGAATCAGTAAAAAGCGGAAACGTGAATTTGATAGGGTGCGAAAATGTCAGATGAATGGACTAGGCCACCTAAGTTGTCAGGGCTTAGAGTGTGCCGGTTAAGCCCGGCCTTTGCAGCTTTGCGCAGAGATTTATGGTCATACCTATTTCCTGCAAGCTTATCCCAACATTTTTGCCCTAAAATATGAACGTAGTTTGTAAAAAAGGTTTCCGTTAGTTGGGAGGTGGCCCCTCGCGAAACAAGCCAAGCCAAAGTTGGCCTAAACTCAATTTTTAGTCCGCTTGAAACCGATGCAAAAAAGCATTCGTAGCTGGTTGGCATCGTGCGCAACTTTGCAAGTACAAACACACTCTCTAACCAGCAATCTACGAGCCATCTTTCAGGAAAAGATACAACATTTCGTAGTTAAATAATCCAATCGGGATCAAAAACAAATTCGAATACTGAAGAAATATCAGAAGAAGATTGGAACCCAAACAAATTGACACAGAGAATACTGAAAAAAGGTGGATAGTGATTATCTTCCCAGAAGAGCCCCCGTGAAGTAGCTAGCTGGCCCACTCCTATCCTTTGTGCATGCATCGACCATATGCATGGTCGATTCATAGTACCTTGCATATCCAAGTTATTCCAAGCTCTTTTATCTCTCGATATTAAGGGTTTCCTCTTTTTGGTCACATACATGATTGGTCAAATAATCTGCCTCATGATAACGGTGCTGAATAAAAACATTATCCATACTATCAGTTATCATCTAGATCATGTCTAAGATATTTCTCAATTTCTCTTATATAATTTTTCTTTGGCGTATAGCATTGTTAGAAAGCATCGAGCCACCCTCTCTGCAAAGGCTAATTTGTTGCTTGCAAAGTGATAGTCTAGCGAGGAGTGCTTGAAGTTATGTTTCGT
This sequence comes from Sequoiadendron giganteum, assembly GCA_007115665.2. NCBI lineage: Eukaryota > Viridiplantae > Streptophyta > Pinopsida > Cupressales > Cupressaceae > Sequoiadendron > Sequoiadendron giganteum. The sequence continues at coordinate 51,069,773 of CM021102.1, forward strand.
TATTGGTTAAACTAAGTAATATTTTAAGAAATTATTCATTTGAAAACCTTTTCATCATCTTTGATGTAGTCTATGTTAGAAATACTAAGTTTATTACAAGTAGTGTCATTGAAGTTCAATTTGAAAATCTTTTCATCATCTCTGATGTAGTCGATGTTAGATATACTAGGTTTATTACAAGTAGTGTCATTGAAGTTCAATTTGAGGTGGCTTTTGGGTGGTGCACATCATTTTATCTTTATCTACAATTTTTTGGGAATGGGGATTATCCTACTAGTTTCATTAATGGGGAGATTGCTCCAACTTCATACATGCTGCTCATCTTAGCCTGTGAAGGGAAGGGGCTTCGAGGATTTTGCAATTTTGACATTAGCATTTTATAGATTTTTATTTTTATTTTCTTTATCACATCCTCAACACAAGACTCTTTATCCTTGAAGATGCACTTGTTACTTTCTTTTTATATTTGTCAAATTTCTATTGAAGGGCTAATTGTCTAGGAATTGACCCAATAAAATTTCTTGAATATTGACTAACTTCTAAAGCAATTTGTAAGCTTGTTGGTGAGAGCATAACTCTAACCCAAATTTCCAAATATGTGAGTTGAGGCTAAGGTTGGTTGTGGAGAAAATCCTTGAAGGATCAACTGAGTAGATAGATGCACTTCATCTACATAATTTGGCTCCAATGAGCATTAGGAGACTCAAACATATTCCAAACAAACTTGCCCCCAAAATAGTGTTTTGTTTCTTTAATCTACATATTCCAAGGCCACCATCGATCTTCTCCTTATAAGTAGTCTCCCAATTCACAAGCATAATGCATTTGATTTCACTGGAGCCTTGCTAAAGGATTTTTTTTCATGATTCCTTCTAAAACATTATTGGCTTTTTTGACTAGTTAGATACTAGACATCAAATTTATCAAGATGGTTGAAAGGACAACTTTGATCATTAATATTTTCTTGGTGAGGGTAAGCCATCTATCCTTCCAACACTTTGATTTGGACTTGCAATGAAAAATAGTATCTTCCCATAAATTCATTCTAACAACTCCTTTAAAGAAGTGAGCATCAATGTACTTTCTAATATTGACATTGAGGAGAGCCACGATTTGTCTCCTTGCACTCTTTCTAGCATTAAAGAAAAATATGTTTGATTTATTTTGATTAATTACTTGGCCTAACACCACGTAGTAACAATCAAGCACATAATCATTCTTACTTCATTCAAACTAAATTCACCATACATGATTGTGTCATTGATGAATTGTTGGTGTGTTCGCTTGAAGACTTTGGACAACATGAAAACCAAACCAAACACACCTATTCATACATGCCTTGATTGCCCTTCCTAAAGCTTTGGCCATAATGATAAAAATAAATGGTGATATAATCTTCTTGACAAAAGCCCCTAGTGGCTTCAAAAAGTCCACAAGGGCTACCATTAACCATAACCAAATTATTATTAGATTTATTATTTTGATGACTTGTAAATGTAAATATTAGTTTTATTTACTTTTTGAAGCATGGACTATAATAACAATTAGGAGAAAAACATATACTTTATGACCCTTAAATAATAGTTGAAAGAAACATTATTTACAAGCGGCATTTATTTTTAATATAAAAACTCTAACTCTAAAATAAATATAATAGTTTTAGTATAAAATAAAGTAAAACATCACATTTTAAAAATATGTAGTAAATAAAATAACTTTAAAATAAAATAGAAAAACTCTTAAATAAATAGACAAAATAACTCTATATTTTCAAAATACTTATCTATTATAAATAATAAATTTAAAATAGAAATCTCAAAAATTAAAAATCTCTAAACATTTCAAAATATTACACTAATTGTTATAATATATATATAAAAAAATTAATTTAACATATTTATTTCTAATAAAAATAATAAGTTTAAACATGCAAACTTTTGTTTTGCGAGTTACCAACAAAATTCATGGGAAAAAATAAAATCCCATCGGCCAATTTTATTTAATTATACAAGAGAAGGCAGGCTTAGCGCCACAAATTGAATATCCTTACCAGAGGGGAAATTAAATGAAAAAGAGGGTGATCACTGTATTGAAGGCAGTGGAACCCTAGCCAATTACTTCCTTTCTCCCGGTGCTCGCCTCCCCTTCCCAAAATGGCCACGGCGGGGTATGTATTTCGTCTCTGCCATTCCAATTCCCCCGCCACTCGCTTTCGTTCAACCAAAACAAGTTCTGTGAGTTAATTCCAGCCTTTTTTGATTTTAATTACAGATGATTATTTTATAACTTAATTTGAATTGGTCTATGAAGAAATTTCATTTACGATTTCAAATTTTTGTGAGTATTTTGAATGTTGAATGGTTAATACAATCAAATTTTCTCTTTGCTCGGTAAATTTACAAAACTATTTAATACCCGAGAGAAATTGTAGACGGCATTAAATATTCATTCGCACGGCTTTAATTCTACCTATTTTTTAATTGTCTAATTTGGTTAATTTTACGTCATTTGAAATTTTTTCTCTCAAAATTTTCTTGAAGCAATTGATAAAATTTCAGAATGCATTTGTAAAATCTAAAGGTACATTTACTTAAATTTACAAAATTCACCAAAATCTAGTGCTGAGATTAATGTTTCCTCCGCGCCAAATTTGTCTGCGGGGCCCACGAAGCGTATTTTTTTCTATAACTGTTCCAATTTCAAACAAAATCTCTTGGTCTGCAGAGCCTATAGAGCATATTTATTTCTTGCCGATATTGTTTCTATGGCTTTTCCGATTTTAAACGAAATCGCTTAACTTTGACTAATTTTAGTGGTTCAAATAAACACAATTTTATAGATACAGACAAAGACTGGATAAATAAAAAGAGAGATAGAGAGATAGACTGACAGACAAAGAGACAGATGGATAGAAAGAGAGACAGACAGACAGATATGGAGATAGATAGATAACACACACATATAATGGATAATTGTAAAATCAATGTAGTGAATATAGCCTAGGGAGTAACTTTCTCATTATTTTAAATTTATTATATTAAGAAATATAAACATTTGGTCTGATATCTTGTTCCTATAATTACATGGAGTTTTTGTTCGATCACTGACAACCAGAAATTCAAATTTTTTACCAGGAAAAAAGGTCTATTAAGGCCCAGAATATCTGACTCCTTGTCCATTCAACTGTACTTAGACTACAGGGTGGCATACAGCACATTGAACCACCCTTGACCGTGCTTAGATTGTGGAGGGCACATATCGTATCCACTTCAGGATTTGGATCTGTGATTCCCTCTCTTGAGTACGAAACATTCACTGTCAGGTCCCTTCAAACGCATGAGAGCAAGAAAACATATTAAAAGTCTTAACGAGAGCATTTCGTTTTATTTATAACCTCACTGTTTAAGTATTGAATGGATTAAATTTGCCAAAATATAAGTTTAATTAGTAACTTTTATCATTGCGTTTCTTTTAAAAAAATTTAACATGTAATTTCTATATTCTCTATTTAATGAATATAAGTATTTGCCGATTCTCATATACATATACTTCCAAAACAAGTTCTACTCTCTTATATTTTGTGTGGATCATTTGTAACGTCTAACTGCAGGGCCTCTATGTAGTCTGATAATTCTTTTCTTTTCGTTTTAATGAGAGCTTTTTATTTATTTGAACCGCTCATATGAAGCTCCATTTATCATCAAACTTATGCGTGATGTTTGGTAAATTTACAACCTTGAATTTATTTCCAGACATTGCTTTAACAAATCATTTGGAAGGATAAGTCCGTAAGTCCATGGATTAATCCTTGGATTTTCTTCTTGCGTAGGTTGTGCATATTTCATTGTTGCAACCTCAAGCCTAAAACATCTTATTGCTTACAAGCATATTTGAGGCACTTATATTATACCAAGTTCTCCAGAAACTTACACCCTACCTTGTCTAAGTATGGCTTAAATTCATGTGGCTTTATAATGAATGATAGCATGCTCAATGAGGATCAAACCCATACATATTTTCTGTGTGTTTAGATGTATATTTTTGGTCTATTTATTTTTCTAGTTCACAACCAAGGTAGATGCCGGTTAGGCATTTGAAACCTCTACCATGATTTCTATCAATCACAATTTCTAATAACTCATTTCTTTGTGATAGGAATCCTTCATATATAAGTATCATGTTTCCAAGAGTTAAAAGTATTTGGAAAATATTGACTCATCATTGCTAGTGTGATCCATGGCCTACATGAGCTTGGGGGACAATAGACCCAAACAAATTCAAATTTAGTATTTGTGTTTTTTCCACAATCCATTAAGACGAGTAAAAGAGCTTTTAGAATTAATTTTGTAAATTTGTTTTGCATCAATATTTTGGATCACACTCAATGATCCATCATTAGGATGAGAACAAAATTAATGAATGGATTGGAGATAGTCTAAATAAATGCTTGGTGGGGACAAAGGTAAGAGTGAGAGAGTGCGCACTCCAAGAAGATTAGGAGTAAAGGACATGAAAATAAAAAAAATAACTAGAAAACATAAATTGGTGAGGAGTTGAAAAAAGGCATAAGAGAGTAAAAAGGAACACAAGTTCTCAAAATAACAAATCTAATGACATAGTGAGCATGACAAAGATAAAAATAAATTATGAAAATTGAAAAAGGTTAAGAAGAGAAATGATATCTGAAGGAGTGGATAAAGAGAAATTTAATAAAATAAAGTTATAATAATCACTAATAATATGAAGAAAGCTAATAGAATCTGAAAAATTAAATAAACAAGGAAGGAGTTACAAGCATTGAACCTCGTAATAAGATAATAGTAACAAAGGAAGATAAAAATAAAGTAATAAAATAGTTCAAGATAATAAATAGTAAAAAAGCCTAAATGAAAGCAAGAACTAGGAAGTTAGGAACAACTTAAAAAAATTACAAATGAAAGTGGTAAAGAAATGAAACCAACAAAGAAGAGACATGAATGCTGTGGAGGATCAACAATGAAAAAGAAAGGAATACTAGAAGGGGCAGAATGAAAGAAAGGATGCAAGCAAACTAAGAAAGGGGATATGGAGAAAGAGAAGGATGCAAGCAAAATCAGTTGTACATTAAACCATTAAAACCCTCTTAAACATTCAAATCTGCATTAGTCCTTAAACCCTTAACAACCATTAAACTCTTATCATGCATTAGCAGAATGTAAACATGAGAAACTGTAATGCAAAATTGCAAATACATCCAAACACATGAGAACAACAGATTTATGTGGAAAGCCCAAGAAGGGAAAAACCATGGTGAGGATTAGCTCACAATATAAAGTAATTGCAACACCGAATACAATAGGCTCATTGTCGGAGGGCTCACTGCCAAGGGCTCATTGCCAAATTACAGAAGAGAAGAAAGAAGAATGTTACAATGAGAAATCCATCTCAAAGCAACATGAAAATCCACCATAGCATCACCAGTACATTCGCAGCCTTTCTGAAGAATGTAGACACCTTCTGCTCACTGCTTCTAGTAGTCTAACACATTAAAGCTTACATTGCATTTCACACTTTCACTCTTCACAATTCTGCACTTCGCATCATACACACCATTCATCAATTCTCCATCAACTCAACACTTATTTATACCATCCTCAACCTTGAAAACAATTAACAAGGTTGGCTATGCACCTCAACCGTGCAAACTCAAATTAGGTCAGCACTAAGCGTTCCTGCGGTGGAAAGGAATGAAAGCGGACCACACCACACCTTAACTCAGACCCAATTACACACATACATGCAATACCACTCTTTCACAAACACCGAAGCATATCCACAATTAGTGTAAACACCCAAGGTCGGCCGAACCTGTGTAAACACCATTAAACAATTAAGCAAATGCTTCCTTTGATCCACAGACGAATCACGAACAACATACATCACTTGAATGGAATCTGGTATATTCCATAAACACCCTGAAGTCCAACAAATTCCTTTGCAACAACTTTCACCTGAAGAACATACTCATCCTGTACACCTAGTTAACTTTTCTCATACTGAACACATGAATCTAATCTTGTGGAGTACCAAACTTTGAACAACTCAGACTGAAGATAGATATGAGTGATATAAGCACACTTCCAGATCTGCAAGACCAAAAACCAAACTGCGGAGAAATGCGGAGCAAAACCATTTCTCCCAGACATCACTGCAATACACTATTCACATACTGGTGATCTCAACTTTCTCTGCACAATGATCTAGAACCTGAAACTCTAGATATAACATCTTTGAACACCTCTGAACAACATATTCGAATTGCATAGATAGATCTTCAACCATGAAGAAATGCAGAGCAATACCAGATCACTAATCTGCTACACTGAACACCTCTCAACCACACTGTTTTCTCTTTTATTCAAATTTTCTCAAAAGCACTTGGAACCCAAGCACCACAAACACATTTTCATCATTTGCAACACTTTTATCACAACCAAACCGCCTGCAACATAGCAACTCAACCACACACATGCTCATCAAAGCAATACTAGAGGTTGACACCAGTGATACTATTAATGACAACATAATGCAACTAATCAAAGCATCACCAAGGTCGACATCAATGCAACAACAACATAAATCTGTTAACATCAATGACAACACAAACTACACATACTTGCAACAATAACATCATCAAATAGAAACTACAATGATCCCATACACAAACATACATTGATCACATAAGTATAAACACAAATTTCAGTTGAAGGAAATAACAGTAGTAAGACAATTAGATATATTAATGTTGTCAAATGTATACAATACTCATGGAATATGAAATCCATGGCATCAAAAGTTCCAAACATATCTCAAAACAAAAGCTATAAGTTTATGGCTTAGAGGAGCTTGCATCACTCAGTGTCAGTCCTCCTGCGTAGGAATCTAAGATAGGTCCTAGATGATGATGCAACCATCATCTTTTCTTGTGTCTCAAACTCAGTGGCACCCAAACCAACATCCAAGGTGTCTCCTCGTGCTCTATCCTCCTCCTCTGCAATGGCTACTGCCTCTGCCTCTTGATTTGCCTAGTTGACCTAATCAAGGTCCTCCTCGCTAAAAACGAGATCCTCAGCCTTTGTGATCCAATCTGATTGTGGATCAACCTCCTCCAATGTGATGGGTGACAAGTCATTGCCCAATATCTGTCTATGGTGAAGGTGCAGGTTGTAATGAACATAAACAAGATCATTCAACCTCTGAACTGACAATTTGTTGCGCTTCTTGGAGTGTATGTGTTCAAACATACTCCAATTGCGCTTACAACCCGAGGCATTGCATGGTTGGCTCAACACTTGAACCGCAATCCTCTTAAGTTGGTACTTTAGCACCAAATCTCTCCCACCATGCATCTAAGATGAGAAAAAAATAAATAATAAATCTCATTGTCCAACTTTAAGTTTGACTATTTAATAGTAATATAAAAAAAGGAAAAGTGTTAATTTTAAAACTACTATTATGCCCTTAATAAATTTTTACCTAGCTGCAATGTCGATCGAGTAGCCTTGCATATGTCTCTTGCAAAGAGATCTCCTTGTGCAAGTGTGAAAATATCTATCTCGGCGACAATTTGGGCTCCAACATGAGAATCGGACATCTGCTCAATGACTATGTAGAGCCCACTCAAAACCTCTTCATCCACCTTGAATTCAAAGCGGAATTGGAATGCCTGATTGAGAAAATATGCTACTGCATGTAGGGGCTTGTGAAGCTGGAGGTGCCATCGTCTATCAATGATCTCCCAAATGGGGCGATACTTATCATCAACTCCCCTCATAAATGAATCTAATGGCCTCTTTGGCCCTATCCAGGCCCTCATATATGTAGCCCATTGCAGGCTTCTCCCCATTAGCAACTCGTAATAGAACCACTAAAGGCTCTGTGAATTGCAATTATTATGAAACATTGACATAAGTAAGAGTCAACAAAAATAAGCAAATAAAATAAAAATAAGAATGAAAATACAATGTAGAATTACTAAACTAATTACTAATTACATTTACCTTGACGATCTCCACAGTAGGTACCCAAAAGCCCTGCTCATTAAAAATCCAACTTGACACTTCATCCCCTGTATTTGTCTTAGCATATGTTGAGGAAGTCCACTCCTCACTAACTAACATCCGCCTCAAAGCTCCCTTTGACTGCAACAAGGATTGTAGAGTGATGAAAGTGGTAGAAAAGTGGGTTATCCCAGGGCTAGCCAACTCGTTATTCCCTGTGTATTGCCTCATAAGGTTGAGGACCCATGTGTGATTATATATGAACTTACAAATATTCTTTGTTGTCTCCACACGTGCTTTGATCTAGGCAATCTTGCCAAGATCCTCCAATATGAGGTCAAGGCAATGAGCAGCACAAGGTGTCCAAAACAATGATGGGTGTTTATCCATCAATAGTCTACCAGCAACAACATAATTTACTGCATTATCCGTGACTATTTGCACCACATTCCTCCTCCCCTACCTCAACCAAGACACCCTCCAAAGCCTCACAAAGGAATTGAGCATTTTTGGTGTTGTCGGATGCATCAATAGATTTGATGAACACGGTACCACCTGAAAAAGAAACAAAATAAATGATTCAATAAAACATAAATTAAAAATCTTGATTGTTAATCACTAAATCAATGCATTTTAGGAAGTAAAATATTTACCTAAGGAAGAAACAAGGAAATTGAGCAATGTCCTGTTTTTTCTATCTGTCCAACCATCAGTTATGATGGTGCAACCCTTCTTCCTCCAAATGTCTCGTTGCTCCTCTATTGTGGCTTTCACATCAACCACCTTTTGGGAGAAAATGGGGCCCTTTATCTCCTCATCATTAGCAGCTTTGAACCCGGCCCCACATACAGTAATTGCATCAACCATATTTTGCCAATATGGAGACCTAACACAAATAAATCAAATAAAATAAGTATTGAAAAATGTATAATTTCAATTTGAATTCAACATAGCTCTAAAAATAAAAATTCAAGAGACAAAGAATCAACTATTAAGCTATATATTTTAAAACAAAACAAAAAGACGAATTACCTAGCTGCATGAAATGGAATGTCGCAATAGAACCAAAAGTCTTCAATTGCACCTTTGGCTACATCATGTTTATCCTTGTTCCAATCCATGCTCTCAAGTGACAGTTGGGAACTCGGTGTAGTGCGTGGCAAAATTTTAAATATATGAATCCAACCTAGTTCCATGAACTCTAGGCTCAATGCTAATGCTGCCACTGCCACTACCACTACCAACAACCGAAGGTTGAGGAATTGGAGGCATGGAAGAACCCGAATCTCCAACTCCACACATGGCTGCCATCTCCTCTCTTTGCCTCTTTTTTAATTTTTTTTGTTGCTCAAAGGTTTCCAATTGCACTTGCACTTCATTACCTCAGGAGGGACTTTTGTGCATGGATTAGCATCTCGGCCTGGTATACATGCAAGGTGGTATTTCAATCTATTAATGCCTCCCCCAAGCATAGTTGTTTTGCAATGAAAACATGTTACTTCTCTCTTTTGCCCAGGGGTAATAATGGCATGTTTCCAACAAGGGTCCTTTCTATTTTGAGACATTGTGAATGTGATAGAGACAATTTATAGATATAAACAATGCTGCAATAACACATAAATTAAAAAAAAATAACATTCAAAGTTTATAATTAAACTAATATTGAAAAACCTAGGGTTTGCAACTATAAAACTATTTTTTTTAACAAGAACACTTAGGGTTTGTTCAACAAGAAACTTTAACACACCTAGGGTTTGTAACTTGTTTTTTGTTTCACTAAAACAAACAGGAAAAAAAAGAAGAAAGAAAGAAAGAAGAGAAATGAAGTTTTGGTTTAGAAAAACAAAAAAAAACCTTCAAAATTCAAACATACTTCTTAAATATTCTTTGAAATCAATGGAAATCTCTTTCCAATCCCTTGTAGACTCCTCTAGATGCAGCAAGATCACCTACGAACCTGCTCAAATGCGATTCAACAATCGTTTTGTGCTCAATCTCCTTGCTGGTTTTCCTTCAATGCAAATATATTTTGGCTCTCTTCTCTTTTTTTTCTCTCTTCCTTGGCTTGAAAATAAAATGAAGTGACTTTTGGAGGAATAGAGGCAATTAAAAAGCAAAAAAGAAAAGAAGAAGAAGCTTTAAAAATATACAGTTCGATGAGCATTTGAGCATAGCTCTCTTAGTCTTCTTCCGTGGGCAAGCTTACACGGTTTCCTTCTTACACACATGACTTGGGAAGCATGCAGTACAACCCTTGAAACATTACACTTAGCTTGAAACAAGACAAGCAAACAAAGATACTATCATGACATTCAGCCTATATGTGACACTGACAAATGAACATGACAAAGTATCCAAAAAGGAGCTTGACGTTATAAGTAGGGGTGTAACAAGTATGAAATTCTTTAAGCATTACAACCTCAACCAACCCACCTGGTCACCTAGAGTCTCTTTATCAGGACTGCTTGTAACTAAATAATGCTGGTTATTCTTACCATTATACAGTCAAAACAAATTCATCCAACCTAATTGTGATTCTTAGGATCTTTAATAGTGGATTATCCTTACCATCCATTATAACATAATAAGTAACCAATCCTTTTTGGAGGATAACACCTTGTTGATGGATTAATTTAAAAGGTGTGTGTAATAGATCCAAAGTTGAATGTATATGTTCTTGTTATCTTCATTCGTGTAAGTTATTAATAATATCTTGTGTTCCATTCTAACTAACAATATATTATTGCATTACCTTCAAGCATTTTAAGAAAACATTTGGTGTCTACTGTTAGAGATGTATCAATTCTTATGTTTGTTCTTTTGATGACACTTCTGTGAGTAATGGTACATAATGCTCATCTGCCCCACCTGTTCATATTCTTCATCCTCTCGGAATTATGGTATATACAAAGAAAAAATGTTAAGTTTTTGGAACTCAATAGGAATGATTTATCTTAAAATTGCCTCATGCTTTATTTTTCTGAAGTAACTGATTTTGCTAATAAATTTTTATTGGATTCATTGACTGTAGGGCATATCTGCTTCCAGGGAAAAGACCAGGAAGAGAATGTTTGCACTTAATATCAATGCAGCATTCTGGGGGATTGGTCAAGGGAAACGTTTGGTAGAGCCACCGGGGCGTGATTTTGTTCTTAGCACTGAGCACATTATGGAACCAGTCATAGAGGTTATATGGATCTTTCTCTCCATCTGGTTCGTTTTGATAATTTTTTTTTACTTAAATCTTGTCAAATGATTTTCTCTGGCTCATAGTTGTTTTACTTGATAAATGTATTCCATTCACTTTTTTTTCGTTCCACGGTAAATACAGGGAAAACCTATTGTCCAGGAAACATTTCGAGAGATTTCTATATCAGTGGTGTCATCGATTTTGCGGCTTTCTTCAGAGGACTGGGATGCATGTTCTACAGGTGCAACCGGCCAGAACAAAATTAATCCATTCCTTACCTATGCTTTTCTTTCATGCTTGGAGGAGACTGGATGTGCTGTTGAGGTTGGTTCATAGTTTCTGTATTTCTCTAGTTCAGTGGACAGTAACAATTAGTGAAAAAGACTTTTACCTTTAATTGAGAACACTATGCTTTCTCAGCCTGATGATAGGTCTTGAATGATACCCAAAATGCCAATAATGTTCTTCTCAATACACAATTTCTCCAAAGAACTCTTTTTTGAATTTTTCTAATATCAAGATCTGTGGAAATGTAAAATCTTTAGCAGTGATTATGATTATGAAACTTAACCAGGTTCATCTTGTCCTAGATTTTGGTGCTTTGTCTCAAATATTAAGTGTGCATTATGTTTTACAAAATTTAATCATTCCTAGGCTATACAAGTAGTGTTTTTTCTATCATCATGATAGGAATATTTAGTTTAGACTGGCAGTGTCTGATATAACCCAATTGAACCAAATCAAGGTCTCCCCTCATATGTACCTTAGCTCTTCAAAAATTATAACAGTCAGGTAACTCTCTGTCGTGCATAGTTTATATTTCCTATGGGTTAGAGCTATGAACTGATTCAGCCTATAAGTTATGACTGAAAGGTTCTCCTAATAATTGCGTGATTTTAAGATTACTGTCTGTTTTGATGTTTTTCTAACTTTTGACAAGCCTGACATCAATCATGTGATTTACCTCTACTCGCCCATTTTTGAGTTTGGAAACAATTGATACAATAGTGGAGCAACATGTGATTCATAACTAATCCCCCATTTGTCGTGTTTGCACTTTTTGGCATTATTATGACCTGACATGTGACTGTGGTCTGGGCTGCCACTTTAGTTTCAAAGTGACTTATGGCCTCACTGTGGAAGGGTGCAACTGCATGCCTTGTGAAGGAGATGCCAATGTTTATTTGTTTTTGCTTAAACATCACATATGCATGCAAAGTTGCATGATTGTGGTCTAGCATGACATTTTTGACTTGAAACTCAAATTTATTGCTTCTTTGGTGAGTCATGTGACTAGCCAAGGAGGTGACCCTTTTGGTGGTCTAGTGGTGAGTTGTGCGACCTACTATTGGAATGCTAATTTTCATGCCTTAAAACAATTTTTGGCAGAACTTCTGTGTTCAAGCTTTGATTTCCTTCTCATCATGATATATTGGAAAATGTTTGCTGTTTTGGGTATAAAATGACATTGATTAGATTTCAAACAAATCACAATCATGAAAGTTGGAGATGAGGATTCCACAATGACTAACTACATGAGAAACAGCTAGTGTTTTGACTTGAAAAATGACTATTCAAAAATTTCATATGTCAAAAACTGTTAGTGTTTTAATTTGTCCTTTTGGGACGACATAAAAGGACAGTGTGTAAAGTAAAACTTTTCTTCAAATCAGAAGGGGAAGCTCTTTTATAACTAAAAACTAAAACAAACCCCAGAACTCTATTCAAATGATCTTTAGCTTTCTACAGTATGCACAATGTATTCTTGGGGTTTTGAGCATGCATTGCCAATGAAGTAAAGAATATACCTGTTGTTTTGTTCTTGGGTATGGGCACAGTGCTATAACAACTCTTCTACAGAAGGCGAGAGATTTTATGATCTTTTTACCTAACACAAATGACCTAATTTATGATCACACACACACACACTTTGGCTAAAAGGCAGAGACTAGAAAGACTATGCACACACAAGATTTTAAATAGTAAACAAAGATAAGATCCTGCAAATAGAATAAAGGAAATTGTATACAAAGCTACAATAACTAATACAAAAAAGTGCAAAGTAAATGTAAAACTATTTTTTTGAGCCTCTCATGCACATTGATGATTTTTTAAAGCAATATTCTACTATATGATTTTATGCTATGGTATAGTACTTCAGAACGTTGTTATGTCCTAAGAATAGAGCAGTTAGCATAACAATGCAGGTACTGGTTTGTTTTGCCATCGGAGTTAAATGATTACATGATTTTTTAAATTTAAATAAGGTTTCACTTTTTGACAATTGAAGCTCTTTGGGGACATGACGAAATAGTTTGAACTTTGTTTACTTTAGTCATGATAAGTATATTTGGAAGTAATAAGCGAGTTTAAAGCTTAGGATTGAGCCAAAGTTTAATAGTTCAGTAAGCTGATACTTTAACAAAGCATTCAAATGTAAAAAATCTGAGTAGTTAAAGAACACATATATTGCAAATTCTTTGTGAAGTTATATTACTCACTTATTTGATGTTGAGTCTTCTTACCAGTTTGCCATCATGCTTATAGTCTACCTTCTGGATCAGGAAACAGGATGGTTACCTCAGCACATTGTAGCAAGAGATGAAGATGGTGCTTTGCTAGGTGTTGTTCCACTGTATATTAAAAGGTATCCTTTGTATGCATGGTAATTGTTTTCTTCATTTTTGTTTGAAAGATAGTTTCTAAACTTGTTGCTCACTTTTAAATTAAAGGTATTTCAAATCAAATTGTATGTGACTAATGTATTTCCTGTTTCTATTTTTTGTTTTGCAATTTGCAGCCACTCATATGGTGAATTTGTATTTGATCACTCTTGGGCTGATGCTTATTATCACTTTGGTTCCTCATACTACCCAAAGCTACAATGCTCTGTGCCGTTTACACCAGTAACAGGTCAACGAATACTAGTGCGTGATAGTAAATACAAGGATCAAATATTTGAAAAACTTGTGATTGCCATGAAGCAACTTACTGATAAGGTATGAGTAAACCATCCAATCACAGGGATAAATTGTAAATTCTTTCTTTCTTGGCAAGCTATGAGGAAATTTGGTAAAAGGAGAAAAGGAGGAAAGAAGAGATATGAAAACTGAGAGAAGTGACTGTGTATACAAGGAAACAAACTGGGATGCTAATTGTGCATTTGACTGAAAGGAATTGATTAATTAAGTTCTTGTGGCAAGTGCTGCTATAGGATTGTGCTTTTTTAATTAGCCTTGAACTGACATGTATGTCATATTGTGACCATCAGTTTCTTTTCATGGTTAGTTTCTTGAAAGATCACTTCGGCTTGTATCATTTTTGTTGAAGCAAAAAGAAAACTTCTGCTAGATTTTCTCAGGAAGGAAAAAATGTTTCATCATAGAGGAAGGTATTCTAGGTGTAATGGGCCTCTCTGCTATTTTTTATAATTTTCTGTAATATGTATTTGTTTTTGTATTTTATGATTTTGCAATAGTGAAATAAATATGAAATGCAAGACAACAACTATTTTACTTCAAATGTTATTATTATAATAGCAATATCTGAAAGCCCAGAAATACTGAAACCAATACTGCAGATATCCTTAATATTCATAATATTCTAAATAACAATAAATCACACCAAACTGCAGATTGCTTACAAGATTATTGATATATGCCAAGTCCTGAGTTTGTGGCCACTCAAAGAGAAGAGAATGACAGCAAATAAAGTGGTGACTTAAGCTGGAATATTGCTGTGATCCCCATCAATATTAATACTCTGCAATAATAAATTGTACCATCTTTCCTGGTCCTTGTACGACAGCTACTAACAAATAAAATCTAGTATTTTGAAGTATTATGTCTCCTTCTCAGCAGCTTACAGCAGCCAATGAATACAAATTTCTCCTTACAAAAGTACTTGCCACCTTTGACTTGTACAACGTCCCCAATATCAATTAACTTATATCTATCAAAATGTACGGCAGTCCATGAGCAATATTCAACATTCATAAAATTATACAACTTCAATAAGGTATGGTAGTGAGATATATTGGTACAACTAGTAATACATTGAAATATATCAGCGTAAATAGTACGACTAAGACAAAGCAATACTAAAAGATTTGTCACTGCATGTCCAATAAAATAATATACTCTGAAATCATCCAAATCTGGTATAAAATATGGAGTTCTCAAAGTCGTTGGAATATTCAATCACCAAACTGAAATTGGAATAACTACAATCTTTTAGCACAATTGCAATCCCTGAGTGGAATCTGAAATGATAATTGATATTCGATATTTGTTATTCTGTATTTACAAAAGGAGAGGAGTACTCCTTATAAAGAAAATTACAAGACGATGTTTCTAAAAAGAAACAATCGTTAATTGAAGCAAACTAAAGCTAACAACAAAAAGAAGCTAAAACAAACTGAAGCATAAACTGAAGTTAATAAAAGCTAACTAAGTTAACTAAAAGTAAACTAACGACTAAGTAAAGCTAAGATGACCATTAATATTACAATTAATACTTTAATACCCTCCCTTAATGGTCATTCTACAAACATAAACTAAGTCTACCCATATTTTGATGGTTTGTTGGTCATCAAAATGCATAATATGCAGACTCCTTCTGCTCAGTATACTCTACCACTTGAGCACTTTGTTGAGACTCTTCCTGGTTGGACTTCACATCAGCCAACCGTTTTCTGCAATACTTCTATATATGACCAATCTTCCCACAGTAATGGCAAGTAATAGACTTCTTGGAGCCCTCCTCCGAATTGCCTCGTCCTTTCTACTGAGTGGACTTGCCTTTGCCAATGTCCTTGGCGGTAAATGCTTGTTCAACATTAGGAGACTCATTGCTACTCCCAAATTGCTTCCTCCGCCTATCTTGCTGCAAAAGCTTGTTGCATAGCTCATCAAACTTCAAGTCAACATTGGTGGATGTAATGTTGATCGTTTCAATGAATTGCTCGTAGGAATGTGGAAAATTTTTCAAAGTGATCAACATCATATCCTCCTCTTCCATCTTACGACCAGTGGCCTCTAGTTGATTGCGAATATCTTTGATTTTCATCAAGTGCTCCTACAAAGACACTTGGTCATCCATCACAATGGAAAACAACATATTCTTTAGGAAGAAAGCCTTGCCCTTGTCAGAGGTCTTGTGGAGATCTTTCGAATGCTTCCAGATCTCCGCAATAGACTTACTAGATGGTATTTCTGGTAACATCTTATCTGTGACAGATAATTAGAAGCATAACTGCCTCCTTATTATTTCCATCATACTTGTCCTAATCCTTCCCCACAACTGTGGGATGAACTTTTGTACCTAGAACAAGCACATCCAAACACTGGTATTCAAAGATGGTAAGCATCCTCTGCTTCCACGTGTTGTAAATCTTTCCATTGAACCTTTGCATATTTTCCAACATAACATTGGCCAAAGATGCCATCCTTCCTGTTTTCCAAAGCACGAAAAACAAGGTAATTCTGTGATTAGCTGGCACAAACATTGGACAATTAGTTGGCACAACTCACGATTTTTTCAAATTTTTTTATAAAAGAGGCTCAAAAACTGTAAGATTTTTCAAAAAAACCTTCAAAAACTTTGAAAAGGTTAGATTTTTTTAAAAAAAAATTCTCAAAACTTTTGCAATTTTATAGAAATTTTTTAGAAAAATTTCAAAAACTTTTGCAAGATTTTTTTTTTTTAAAAAAAAAAATTCTATCAAAAAACTGGCGCAAAAATTAACCCTTCAAGCTGCCATGAAATCACGATTTTTATTAGTAAAAACTAGTCAAAAAACTTGCATCAAATCTGCCCACGAACAGTGAAGAACACAATTTTTTTCAAAATCACCCAGAAACAATGACGAAAAACATCCAGAAAAAGATCCTCAAAAAAAACCCATCACAAATTTCAACCCCACAATCTGATCAGAACCCTAGGTGAGCACCATGGAGCAACCATAGTAATAACCAGCAACAAAAAAATGTCTCGGACCTGCCAAAGAAGAGACTCGTGCACAACCAGGAGATGTGGCTCAGAAAAAAAAAAAACTGATTTTCGCGCCCAAAGAAAACCCACAAAATATCAAGGTCACACCAAACAGCAGACTGGAATCATGATTTGTAGAACCCTAGGTCGCACCAAACCCGCGCATAGAAAATAAATCCCGTCAAAAAACTTGACATAAACCCGCACGTGCAGAAAGACATAGGTCGTGTGCAGAAAGGCCAGACCCGTCGCGAAAATTACTGGGAAAATCCGCGAATCCCAGAAAAAAATGCCACAATTTTTTTTTGTGATTTTTGATAATCGCGAGTAGAGGGAAAATGCCCAGGAACGTAAAGAAAACGCGTGGGAAAAGTCGCGGAAAAACCACATAAAGACGTCCAGGAAAAAGTGCACGAACAGGAAATAGTTGTGCGATTTCCTTCAGAAATGAAGGTCTAAAAAATCTCAAAATCTTTGCCAGAAAAAGTGATGCGATTTTTAGATGATAAAACCCACAAACTTATTTGTAAACAAAAAAAAATCCTTAAAAAAATTCTCATGAAATCTTTTATAATTTTGCCCTTAAAAAAAAATCCTTCGATTTTCAAAAAAATCGGATCACAAAATTTCTTTAATTTTTTTTGCAAATCTACATAAAGGCTTTGCAATTTGGAACTTTGTTATAAACTTGTAAGGTGCAGGCCACTATTGACGAAGCACTTAACTTGGACTATAAATGACGGCTCTTGGGCCTTGTTCTGGCGGGACTTGTGGAATGGGTATAAATCCATGGATTCTTTGCCAAGTGTGGAGAAAGCGATTCAAGTGACAAGTTTGGTCTATGGGGATCGTGAAAGGTCTTATGTCGATCTAAGAAGACAGAGGGGCAAGTGGGAATTCAAATGGAAGAACTTTGAAATGTTGGAAAATGGCATGAGAACCTTAATTCTCTCGGAATTTGATAGAAGATATGTGGCATTCACGAGCGAAAGGGACTCATTAAGCTGGTGTGCAGCAAAAACTGGTGAGTAATCAGCTAAGGTTGGCTATAAGGTTCTGAACAAGATCCAATCTTAAGAGGATTGGCCGAAAGAATTGCTTTGGGGTAAATTCGTTCTTCCCAAAGTTGGTGCATTCGCATGGAGCACTATGCACGGTCGTATTATGACAGGTGAAAGACTAAAGAAAATTGGAATGCCTGGCCCGTTTAGATGTCTGCTTTGTAAGAGTAGTGAAGAATCGACCAATCATTTGCTGGTTGAGTGTGAATTCGCCCAAGTTTGTTGGGAAACCTTTTGTGGTAAACTGGGGTGGCAGGGACCCCTTCACAATAGTGTAAATGGCATTTTTGAATCCTGGCCCCAAATTGGTAAAGGCTTAGCTCTAGTAGGTCTTTGGTCGGAGGTGCCGACCATGGTAGTATGGCAACTGTGGCGTGAGCGTAACTGTCGTCTCTTTAATGAAAAAGAGTCACAGGTTAAAGATGTTATAAGCAAAATAAAAAATGGGATGTGAACATTTTTGCGTGGTTTCTGCAAAAAATCAATATAGCTTCTTCTTAGGTTGGGATCATCAAATGGTGAGAAATTGGCCCAAAATCAAAGTGCCAAATAACAAGCTGATGAAAAGGAAGCGTAACAGAGAGAAGGTTAAGTGGACACTTCCTCTAGAGGAAGATTTAATTTCAATTTTGATGGGGCCTTGAAGGGCAACTCAGGTCCCTTTGGAGCGGGCTTTGTGGTGAGAGATCACATAGGCGTTCTAGTGTGGGCATCTCTGATAAAATTGAAGGATGGCACTAACAATGATGTGGAGGCTTCTGCGTTATATGAAGGTCTAAAATTTTGTGTGGATAAAAACTTAAAGGTGCTCGACATGGAAGGGGATTCTGAGATCATTGTAAGGGCAACCAACTCACGGCAAGCACCAAGTTGGAGGTTGTCAAACTGGATAGCAAGGTTCTCTCCTTTGCTAGACTGTATTGGGGATTACACGCTCTGCCATGTCCTTAGACAAGCCAACAAGGTGGCAGATGTGCTGGTGAATGAGGGGATTGCCCAATTCGTAAGAACAAAAGGATTTGCAAATCCGTGGACTTGGGTGCAGGTAGATCAGGCTATGGTGGATAAGCTTTCAGAAAATCGCCAGGTTGCGGATCCTCAAGGACAGTCCTAAGCTTTAGGTGTGGTGTTCAATCTTTTCCACGAAGCCACACTTGGTTGGTCTTTCTCGTAGAATAGATTTGGGAGGATGGAGAATCGTTCTTCCAATGAGGTGGGAGGTGTTGTCATGTTTTCTTTTCTGCCCGGGCTCGTCCCTCGATTGCTCCTCGCTAAGGCCCATAGCATCCTTCCGATGGATGGTGGTTTTTTCCCAAGGGGTCCCAAGGCGGCATTCTTGGTGGCCATCCACTATAAAAAGCCCCAATAGATGGGTTTAAATTCAGTAAGGCATTAAGGTGCTGAGCGTTTGGTGTAGTGGAAAGGGATGGAGGTGCTAGCAATTTGCAGATGTTACTGGATCTCGGCGGGAAGAGGGGAGTTCGCTGAGGATGCGTTGGAGACTAACAAAGTAGCTGGGTTGGCTTTTCAAAGGGGCTATAGGCGACTGCTTGGTGGCAATCAAGGGTGATTGGGGAACATCGCCTTCAAGGCGATCATCACCATGATGGCATGCTTCTAAGCATGCTCTTTACTAATGTGCTGCACTCGCTGAGAAGCAAGGCTGCTGTTCGTCGGTGTATGAAGCTCGTAGCGGACGTCCATGTCGAAGCAATTTCGAAGGTTTTGGCATCCATTGACGAATGGCCAAAGGATTGTATGGTTTGCGGTGCCTTGGACGTGGTCACAAGAAGAAACGATAGAAAGGTGGGTGTAGCGGCGGAAAAGTTTAGGGAAGCGGTTCTTGAGTGGTTTTTTGGAATTTGTAATTGCGAGCAAGAATGTTTTGTCTAGCTCTGTGATCAACGAGATGATTGATATTGGGATAGGCCTTATAGTCGTCCTTGTAGAAACCGCTGAGTGAAGCTGCTTTGTAATAGAATTATTTCTTGATTTAATGAGAAGAGTACTACCCTCTTTGGTCGTGATTTGCCCAAAAAAAATAAAAATAAAATTTCTTTGAGTTTTATTTAAAAAAATATTGGCTAAAAAAAACATCTAAGGAATTTTTAGGAAGACAACGAATTTTTATTTCTAAAAAATTCACCAAAAAAGATTGAGACTAAGCTCTGATACCATGAAATGATAATTGATATTCGATATTCGTTATTCTGTATTTACATAAGGAGAGGAATACTCCTTATAAAGAAAATTACAAGACAATGTTTTTAAAAGAAACAATCGTTAACTGAAGCAAATTAAAGCTAATAACAGAAAGAAGCTAAAACAAACTAAAGAATAAACTGAAGTTACAAAAAGCTAACTAATTTAACTAAAAGTAAACTAACGACTAACTAAAGCTAAGATGACCATTAATATTATAATTAATACTTTAATAGAATCACCATGAAAGGATTAGAGGTTTTTCATTCTCCAATCCAATAAGAAAACTAAGAGGGTTTCATCCTCGAGTATGGAGATGAACAAAATGTTCAAGCTTTGAAAAAGGGGTTCGGTAACAGTAACAATGGATGCCCTTTTTGGTGCCCAACTCTTTTTTTATATTCACCTTTTAGTTTTGAGTTTTCTTTTCCTGCCTAATATTACCTCTAAAGGTGTTTGAAAACACTTTTAATAAAATATTTATTAGGTCCATTTTAATAAAATGATAATGCATAAGTCATTTTTACAAAATTATAAAATAAAGTTATCAGGACAACTTAAAATATTATTATTAAATTATTTCCCTAAATTTATCCCTTAGCCTACAGGAAATAAGAAATAGGTTACAGGTCTCCCATATAATTTAATTTTGAAAAGGGGATGTGATAGAAGGATCTCAACTAGTAGTTTACAACAAATTACAATGAAGAAGATTCAAAGGACACGTAATGATCCTTTGTAGTCGTTCCTGCATAAAATTGCAACTTTACTATTCACATACAAAATGAAACGTTAATGGAAATGTCTTTTGTTTGTTATTTATATGTGTTGATAGATTCTTCTCCCCAAAGATTCAATGGATTGACCAGGGAATTGAACAAGTTGGAAAATCATATTCCACCACATCTATGACCACCTATGTTCTAGGAATGGTATATTGCTAATCTTGTGACTTGCATCCAGTAGGATCAAAACTGCATTGATGAGCATTATAAATGTGTTGTATATCTGACTAATAAGTTCTAGTTGCATTAGTGCAGCACAAAGATCACGGTGAAGCAATTATTAGGGTATTAGGCCAGATGGTTTTGGTATATAGGCCCCAAGTCATCCATGCTGCCGCTAACTTAGTAGGCTCACTTGTCTATGGAAGAAGGGAACATTCCTTGAAGCTAGCTAGGGAGTCAAGGATTCCAAGTGAGGCTTTGCTTAATTTTGGCCAGAGTAGCTATTCATTTACTCAAAGTGTTAAATGTTGAAGTATTAGTTTTCTTGTATAATCAGGGATGGATGTCTGTTTTTTCAAGGATTAAATGCTTAGTTATGGACATTGAATGTGACATGTATTCAACTTTTTGGCGGGAAGCGTGGATTTGGGGGTTTGGAAATGGAGAATATTTTAGCAGTTGTATTTTAACAATTATGTTTTGACTCTCAGTCTGAGTCTTGAGTGTGTATTGATCAATATTACATGGCTTTTCTTTTTCCTCATACTACTTTCATAGTTTTATCTTAGTGCTGCTTTTTGTTTTCAGAAGTGTGTATTGTAGAGAAAAGCAAATGTTGTGATCATAGTAGCATAAATCGTGATCATATTGCAATTAGTCACCACTCACAGGTCCATTGAACTGATTTGAATCAGATTGCCTTTTTTTTTATTGGTTGGAAACACATTTCCCAAGTCAAAGATATTGACAAATAAGTGAATAACAAAGTTGCATTGACACAAATACATATATGGTATCTGAAATGGATGAATATTTGTCAACACCCCCTAATATGGATACAAGTATTTTATATATATTGCAAATTAAAAAATATATTATTAACTAATCTTTTATATTAAAATATAACTACTATTTTAATATTATAAATTTTATTAATAAATATTAAAATTTTAAAATTTATATAGTATTAAAAATACTAAATACATATAAAATTACTCTAAATGTAATCAAATCTTATCAAATAGGATCCTAAGAAATCTAAGGAAATACTAAGTCTGAAATTCTGTGTAAGAATTCTAAGTCAAGATTTTAAATTTCCAGATTTATTTTTTCTTATGCCGAATGTGTTGATTGCAGAACATTTATAAATTTCGATGTTTGCATATCAATGAGGGAATCACTTTATATATCTTGGAGACCCGCCTCTAAGAGACGCGTCTCATGAGAGGACGTGTCTCCACAAGTGGAGACACGTCCGCTCATGGGACATGTCCCTTTGGGCGCGCGGGCTCCAAGGATAACCGACTAACATTCGGTTAACAAACTAACACACATACAACCTTACATACTTGGCGGATGTATATTATATGAGTTCTGATTTTATTTAATGCAGAATTTGAACATCATTTATTGTTTCGAATTTTATGCATGCTTATAAATTCAAATTACTTATTTTCCAGAAATATTTATATGAAGAGTAATTTTGATCACATATAAATGATGATGATGCAATTAGCAATCATCATTTATATCTGATCGAAGCTACCTTTCATCAACACTCCCTCTTAGCTAGGGAAGATATTTCAAATCAAATAAGTCGGGATATCACCTTCACACGTGATATCGAAGATATGATATATCTCAAAATTGTCAAGTCACATGACATTCTTCATAACACATCTTCATTATGGTGTGTGCACTGACATCAAGTCACATGATGTCTACCATAATTGATGGCATATCCACGGATATATAATTATCCACCATGATTATCTCTTAAGGATCACAATGATCTTCAGATGACATCAAGTCCCATGATATCCATCAAAGTGTCCAAGAGATACTATCATGACATGTCCACAAATATCAAGTCACATGATATCTATCATGATAGTTCAACTCATCATTGTAGAGTCGTCACTTTACAATGTAAAATACAAGTGTTCATTATTAGAAAGATCGTCACCTTTCAATAATGTACACAGGGGGAGTAGGCCCATAAGGTCATGGATTCACACACATGACAAAAGAGTTTACACATTAAACATCTTTACATATATTAGTACAATTTTTATGAACAATTTGAATTTCAACATAATATCAAATTACGTTTCAACCATACCAAGTTTCTTCCTGAAGTGCTCTACTTTGATTCGGGAGAGAGGTTTGGTGAGAATGTCTGCTGTTTGATCATTTGTACTAACATACTCCAACTGGATCACTCTCCTTTCCACCATATCTCTTACATAATGATAGGGGATCTTAATGTGCTTAGATCTATCATGGAAGACAGGATTTACAGAGAGTTTGATGCAACTCTGATTATCACAATGAATGATTGTAGGATTCAAGGGCTCACCAAAGAGTCCCACAAGCAATTTACGAAGCCAAACTGCTTCTCTTGCCCCCATAGAGGCTGCAATGTATTCAACTTTTGTTGAGCTTTGTGCAACTAAAGACCGTTTTCTGCAAATCCAGGAGATCATAGCCGATCCTAAACTGAAGCAACATCCTGATGTGCTTTTCCGATCGGTTACACTTCTAGCCCAATTTGAATCAGAGTATCCATGTAGATCTAGTAGGTCATTTCTGTAAAGAAGACCATATCCAATAGTGCCTTGAAGATATCTAAAATATTTTTCACAACCATAAGGTGAATTTCCTTTGGCTCACACATGAACTGGCTGAGAGCATTCACTGCATAGCAAATATCAGGTCTGGTGTTAACCAGATACATCAAGGATCCAATCATCTGTCTGTATAGGGTTGGATCTGCACACTTGGATTCTGCTGCCGCTTCTTCCAGTTTGTGAAGGTTGGTTTCCATAGGTGTAGACATGGGTCTATAGTCCAACATTCCAAATCTCTTTAAAATATCAACAATATACTTTCCTTGGTTTAGTATAATGCCCTTTGATTTCTGCCATACTTCCAAACCTAGGAAGTAGTGTAGAATGCCCAAGTCTTTCATGTCAAATTCGGAAGTTAGATCCTTCTTTCCTTGAGCAATGAGGTGATCTTCTCTTGTTATCAGCAGGTCATCAACATATAAAATAATTATTAACATATCACCTTTGATTACCTTGAAGTAGAGATTGGAGTCTGCATCATTTTTGGAAAATCCTAGTCCCAAGAGATAGCTGTCAATTCTTTCATACCAGACCCTAGGAGCCTGTTTAAGTCCATAGAGGGCTTTCTTCAGTCTGCACACATGTGAGTCAGATTTATGTATCACAAAACCTTTAGGCTGTTCTAAATAGACTTCCTCTTCAATGGTTCCATTTAGGAAGGCAGTTTTTACATCCATTTGATGGATTTTCCGGCCTTTAGCTGCAACAATGGCTAACACCGCTCTCATAAATGTGTAACGGGCAACAGGTGCAAATGTTTCTTCATAATCAATGCCTTCATTTTGAGAAAAACCTCTTGCCACAAAACGTGCCTTATGTTTTTCTATTTTTGTCATCAGTAGCATGCTTGATTTTGAAGAGCCATTTGGAAGAGACAACAGATTTCTCTTTCGGTCTAGGCACTATATCCCATACATCATTCTTTAGAATGGACTGATATGCATCCTTCCATGCTTGATGTCTGAAAGCTTCTGTAACACTGACAGGTTCTGAATTTATGATGTTGTTCATTAGAGCAACATAGCTAGAGAACCGTTTGGGTCTTTTACTTTCCCTAAACGTTCCTTTGGGTGCTGAATGATTCTCGGCTTCTTTGATCATCTTTCTAGCCCAAAGTGGCCTCTTTCTGCCGTTGTCATTTGCATTCTCATCTGAAGTAGATTGAGGTTCATTTGGCGTTTCCTCAGGATACTCCCTCTGAATCTCAGGAACAGGTTCCATTTCAGGTACTCTAGGGGAATAGGTTTCTATCTCACTAGAACTTCTTGCCCTTTTGAATGCAATGTCTTCTTCAAAGATGACATCTTTGCTGAATTCAATTTGTTTCTGCCCGGGTATTAAAATCCTGTAGGCTTTGGAGGTTTCACTATATCCCACAAATACCCCTTTCTTTCCGGAAGGTTCTAGTTTGAATCTCTTCTCTTTGGGCACATGAATATAGACAGGGCAACCAAAAATCCTAAAATGACTAATATCAGGTTTTATGCCAATAAAAGCTTCTTTAGGAGTTTTGTTAACTAGATGAGAATGAGGACATCTATTTTGAATGTAGACAACAGTTCTAGAGGCTTCTGCCCAGAAAGAAGTTTCAATGTTTTGGTCAAGCAACATTGCTTTGGCAGCTTCTACAATGGTTCTATTTTTCCTTTCAGCAACCCCATTTTGTTGAGGGTTGTAGGCAACTGTGAACTCCCTCTTAATTCCTGCACTCATGCAGAATTCCTTAAAATTTTCAGAGGTGTATTCTTTCCCATTGTCTGTCCTCAAGATTTTTATTTTCTTCCCGGAGAAGTTTTCAGTAAGGGCTTTGAACTCTTTGAACCTTTTGAGGATTTCTATCGACTCTTTATACTTAAGGAAATAGATCCAGGTTTTCCTAGAGAAGTCATCTATAAATATGACATAGTATAGAAATCCTGCTTTAGAAGGTACAAACAGGGGTCCACATAAATCAGAGTGAACTAGTTCTAATACATTTTGGGTTTTGCTCAAGCTATTGTGAAAAGATCCCTTTGTATTCTTTCCTAGGGCACAACCTTTACAAGTTCCTTCATGAGATGGTTTTAACTTAGGTAAGCCTGTTACAAGTTTTTCTACAGAAGGTAGGGCACGAAAATGAAGGTGTCCTAATCTTCTATGCCAAATCTCATTTGAATCAAAAGTGTCAAGTGTAAGGGCTTGCTTAACCTCAGTGCATAGTTTGTAAAGATACCCTTGTCTTAAACCTTTGGTTTGGGCTTTCTTGATAGTTGAGTTCTTAGGCCATGCTAGAACTTTCCCATCCATAAAGGTAACTCTATATCCATTGTCTTCAAGGGCAGAGATGGATATTAGATTCCTCTTTATTCCAGGTACAAATAAGACTCCAGTGACTTGAAGACAAAGACCAGATTTCAATTTGATGGAGGAAGTTCCAACCCCTTTTACAGGTTGTGCAGAATCATCCCCAATGGTTACTTCTTCATCAGTCTTTTCAGTCATAGTGTCAAGGTGTTCTCTGAACCCTGTGATATGTCTAGAGGAACCACTATCAATTATCCAGTTGTGGGTGTTGATAGATACTTGACTAGATAAGGCTGTATAGAACACAAAGTTCTCAGATTCATGATCTGAATTTGACTTTCCTACTTTGGCAAAAGATGCTTGTTGCTTTGATCTGTCAGGGCACTTCATTACATAGTGGCCATATTGATCACATCTAAAGCATTGTACTTGAGAGATGTCTTTCTTCTTAGAAGATCCCTTTCCATTGGAATTTCTCTTTCTTTTAAAAGATCCTCTCTTGTAGGTGTTTTTCTTACTCCTTTTATTAGATGTTGTGTTGAGCACATGAATGTCTTCATCTATGTTCTTCTGTTTATTTTCTTTTTTTGAGAGTCTCTTTTCCTCTTGAAGGCAGTCTATTCTTAGCCTATCAAACTTGGGGAGTTTCGATCTCACACTTATTCCTTGAACAAATGACTCCCATGAATTTGGTAGGCCTCCTAGTGCAATTAGAGTTGACTCTTTGCTGTCAATCTGATATCCAATTGTGGATAATTGATCCCTTAGTTCAATGATCCTCATGAAGTATGCATTAATAGTTTCTCCTTTGTTTATTTGGGCATTGTTGATTTGCCTCTTTTATGCAAGAGTCCTACTGGTGTTGTTGATCTCATAGGTGCTCTCAAGAGATTTGAACATTTGATATGCAGTTTCATGTTTTGCTAGTATGGGCACTATATGATCCCTAATTGCATCTACTAAGATTTTCATGGCCTTTTCATTGTTTTCAATCCTTTGAGTTTTCTCAGGATCAGCCTCTGGTTCCTTTTTGTTTTCTCTCACAAGTGAGTCTAATTTATTCTCTTTAAGAATCATCATTATTCTAAATTTCCATGATGTGAAGTTGTTTGCTCTTGCAAGACGATCTTCAAATCTGATCACACTTGACATTATGAAGAATGTGATGTGAATTCGATTTTAAAAATACGAATTTTCTAGAGCAATCTGATATCTAGATTTGATTTGGATTCGCTCAACTTGGCTCTGATACCATGTAAATGTAATCAAATCTTATCAAATAGGATCCTAAGAAATCTAAGGAAATACTAAGTCTGAAATTTTGTGTAAGAATTCTAAGTCAAGATTCTAAATTTCCAGATTTATTTTCTCTTATGCTGAATGTGCTGATTGCAGAACATTTGTAAATTTCGATGTTTGCATATCAATGAGGGAACCACTTTATATATCTTGGAGACCCGCCTCTAAGAGACGCGTCTCATGAGAGGATGTGTCCCTTTGGGCGCGCGGGCTCCAAGGATAACCGATTAACATTCGGTTAACAAACTAACACACACATACAACCTTACATACTTGGCGGATGTATATTATATGAGTTCTGATTTTATTCAATGCAGAATTTGAACATCATTTATTATTTCGAATTTTATGCATGTTTATAAATTCGAATTACTTATTTTTCAGAAATATTTATATGAAGAGTAATTTTGATCACATATAAATGATGATGATGCAATCAGCAATCTTCATTTATATTTGACCGAAGCTACCTTTCATCAACAATTACTATCAATAATAAATGATATTAAACTCAATAAATTACAAACTTATTAAATATAATTAATAATAGTAAAACTATAAATTACGTATTAATAAAATAAATATATTTAAAAGTTATAAAGAAGATTTAAGTTAATACTAATAAAGATAAAATTAGACCAAAGTTACTGCTCATTTACAACTCCAAATAGACTTGGTGTTATCACTTTAAGTTTAAAGCAAGTTAATATTTATAGACTTGGTGTTATTTCTCACATGATTGACATTCATCTCACTTCTATAATCGAATCATTTGTAGGTTGTTGTAATTGTCAAGCCTAGTCAATAAGTTAGTATCGTCTTGGTATATGCCCTAGTTTAGTATTTTAATTTTATTACAATATAGACATGACATGCATTTTGTTGATGTTATTGCAGCTATGGTCTGCACTTCATTCGCACAAGAAGCACATGAATTAAATGAATAGCCTTCGGCTATTTAATTCATGATTCCAATATTGATAATTGCAAAGGGCCGACCCCTTTATGGTTCGCATATTTTGTTATAACTTGGGGTGAGTTTATTATATTCATCATTTATTGTGTTTCCCTAAAGTGGCCGACCTAAATGAAGAGGCGCCTTATGATGTATAAATATAAGGTCATTTGTCATTGTAATCTCAATTTAATATCAAGCAAGTTCGCACTATTCTTTATGAGCAGAATTCGCATCTTATAGCAGCAGCTTGAATTCAAGGAGGATTTCATAGTCATTGCATTGTTTGTATTTAGAAGAAGGGCAAATACATTGTATCAAGCATTGGCCATTGTTGGGCCTGAGTTGTAAGCAGATTTCTGCTCTTGTGTTACTTTATATAAGAGAATCATTTGCTAGGTTTTTCTCCCTCAAGAGGAGGGTTTTCCCAGGGTATCTTGTTGTGTTCGTTGTCTTGTGTGTTGCAATTCTATTAAGTGCCTTATTTTTTAATCTGATCTAAGAAACACTAACATGGTATCAGAGCGGGTGTGAAAAAGATCGTGATCAGATTTAGTGTGCAACACTCACTTTATTCTTTTTCAGTCTATCTCTTATTTCTCAAATTCAAGATGGTGAACGGTCTGAAAATCAAGGATAGACTCGAAGGGATTTCGAACTACACATCATGGAGGTTCAGAATCATGCTCACTTTGTAGGAGAATGATTTAGCTGAGTTCGTGAAAACAAAAGTTCCTGAACCTGAGGAGGAAGAAGAGAAATTGCAGTGGAGGAAGAAAGACACTAGGGCAAAGAAAGTATTGGTTGATTCCGTCAAGGATCATGTTGTACCGATTGTCTTCAAGTTGGATACAACAAGAGAGATGTTTGCAACCTTGGAAGAGATGTACGAAATCAACAACACTAGTTGAGCTCTCGCACTGAAGCAACAACTTCATCATGTGAAAATGGCGAAAGGAGAATCTGTCATTACATACTTCATGAAGATTTTAGAGATAATAGATCAGCTCTCCACAATTGGTCACATGATTGACGACAAAGACCTAACTATGCTTGCTCTTAATGGTCTTCCGCTTTGATGGGAAGCATTCATTTAAGGAATCAGTGCTAGATCTAAACTTCCCAAGTTTGATCGATTGAGGATTGACTGCATTAAAGAGGAGTCGAGATTAACGGCTAGGGGCATTGGTCAAAGTTCAAAGAATGAAGAATTACAGGTTCTTGCATCTCATTCATCAAACAAAGGAAAAGGCCTTAAGAAAGGGTTCTTCAAGAGGAATCGAGAAAATGAAAATGATGGTGCTCCTGCCTTTAAAAGGAAACGAGACATGTCCAAGATTCAATGTTTTCGTTGTGATAAGTATGGTCACTTTGCGAGGGATTGTCCTCAAAGACCTAACCAACAAGTCGCCACTGCAAATGTTGAAGAAGCCGCTCCTCATAAAGACTCTAGTGATTACTTGTTCTATTCAGCCTTGTCAAGTAATGTTTCTACCGACACCAACACTTGGCTGATTGATAGTGGTGCTTCTAGGCACATCACCGGTTTCAGGGGTCACCTTTCAAATTTAGTGGAAAGCAACTCTAGTGATCAAGTCGTTATTGGAGACGATGCTAAATATTCTGTAAAAGGAATTGGAAACTCCACTCTTCACTTGGATTCCGGGATTTCATTAGAGTTGAATGATGTACTGTTCGTTCTAGGGATAAAGAGGAACCTTGTCTCAATTTCAGCATTGGAAGACAAGGGTTATCAAGTTGCCTTCTCTAAAGGCAAAGTTCTTATATGGGCAAAGAACTCCAGCTTCAAGACTGCTCAAGTGATTGGAGTCAGACATGAATGTCTTTACAAGCTATGCTCTCGTCCTGTTTAAGCGCTTGTGCATGATAGCTCCAGCATGTGCGATCTTTGGCATCGAAGATTGGCTCACATTCATTTTCGTGCTCTACCTATCATGGAGAAGATGGTTACCGGTCTTCCAAAATTCAATCAAGAACATGAAGGTACATGCAAGGGATGCGTCCTAGGCAAGAACACAAAAGGTACGTTTCATTCTAGTGAAAGTAGATCTAAATGTATTCTTGATCTCATTCATTCTGATTTGTGTGGTCCAATGTCTATTGCATCATCTAGTGGTTTCTTGTATTATATTGTTTTTATTGATGATTACTCTAGAAAGACTTGGATTTATTTCTTGAGATCCAAAGAATCTGAAGAAGTATTAGAAAGATTCAGAGAATTCAAGGCACAGGTTGAAAACCTGTATGGGAAAAGGATCAAGGTATTGAGATCCGATAATGGTGGAGAATACACTTCTGGCACCTTTCAAGATTTTTGTATTGAAGCAGGGATTAAGAGGGAGTTCAGTGTTCCCTATAATCCTCAACAAAATGGTATAGCTGAAAGAAAGAATAGGTCTATTGTGGAAGCAGTGAAAACTATGATCCATGATCAAGACCTGCAAATCTCTCTTTGGGCAGAAGCATCGAGGACAGCCGTCTATGTTCAAAACAGGAGTCTCCATAGGATCTTAGAGAATAAAAATCCTGAAGAAGCATTCTCAGGTGTGAAACCTGAAGTTAGTCATTTGAGGATATTTGGTTGTCCAGTCTATGTTCATATTCCAAAGGAGAAGAGAACAAAGCTAGAACCTTCTGGGAAGAAAGGGATTCTTGTAGGTTACAGTGAGACATCAAAAGCTTACAGGATATTCATACCAGGACAGAAATCTATTGAGATTAGTAGAGATGTCACATTTGAGGAAGATATTGCTTTCAGAAGGTCCAAAGGCACTCGTATGGAGATTGATGAAGAAGAACCTCCTCAAGATATGGAAGTTGATCATATTCCAGAGAACCTGAAGGAGGCTCCAGAACCTAAAGAAGATGTTGATCCAGTTGAACCTTTGGATCCTACTGATGGGCCTCTAGATATTGTGATTGGAAAGAAAAGACCTCTTTGGGCTCGTAGGACAATGCAAGAAGCAGAAAGTTTTGCAGCTTCAAGAGGAGCCTTCAGAGAAAGCAAGAGACCTCACAAGTTCTCTAGTTATGTCGCCTTGATGAGTCAGATTATTGAGTCAGAGCCTTCAAGTGTTGATGAAGCTTCTAGTCAACAAGTATGGAAAGATGCCATGTCTGAGGAATACCAGTCCATACTTAAGAACGATGTTTGGGATATAGTTCCTAGACCCAATGGTAAATCTGTGGTGTCTTCTAAGTGGCTCTTCAAGATCAAGCATGCAGCTGATGGGAGCATTGAGAAGCACAAGGCAAGATTTGTGGTTAGAGGGTTCTCACAGAAAGAGGGAGTTGACTATGAAGAAACTTTTGCTCCTGTGGCTTGATACACGTCTGTCAGAACCATCATTGCCATTGCTGCATATAGAGGATGGAAGATTCACCAAATGGATGTAAAGACAACTTTTCTGAATGGTGTAATAGAAGAAGAGGTTTACATTGAGCAACCAGAAGGATTTGAGGTGCATGGGAATGAGTCTCATGTTTGCAAGCTGAAGAAGGCCTTGTATGGTCTTAAGCAAGCTCCTCGTGCTTGGTATGAAAGAATTGATCAGTATCTTTCAAGTCTGGGTTTCTCAAAGAATGATGCAGATTCTAACCTCTACTTCAAGGTAGTAAATGGTGAAGCATTGATTTTGGTTTTATATGTTGATGACTTGATCATTACTGGTGAAGAACATCTAATTCTAAAATGCAAGAAGGAATTAGCTTCAGAGTTTGAGATGAAGAATCTAGGTCTTATGCATTACTTTCTTGGCTTAGAAGTTTGGCAAAAGTCAGATGAGATGATTCTAAGTCAAGGCAAGTATACTGTTGACATTCTCAAAAGGTTTGGTATGCTTGACTGCAAACCTATGTCTACACCCATCGAGACTAATCTAGATAAGGTGAAAGAGGCTGCAGCTAGTTCAGAACCAGTGGATTCTACGATGTATAGACAGTTGATTGGTTCATTGATGTATCTAGTTAACACTAGACCTGATATCTGCTATGCAGTGAGTGCACTTAGCCAGTTTATGTGTGAACCAAAGCAAATACATCTTGTAGCAGCTAAACATATCTTGAGATATTTATGTGGTACAATTGGATATGGGTTGAGATATTCTTCAGGCGTGGATTTGAAGCTGCATGGTTTTACTGATTTTGATTGGGCAGGATGTGTCTCAGATCGGAAGAGTACCACTGGTTGTTGCTTCAGTTTGCGGACTGCTATGATTTCTTGGTGTAGCAGGAAACAGTCCTCAGTGGCCTTGAGTACAATTGAGGCAGAGTATATAGCAGCTTGTGTGGCAGCTCGTGAGGCAGTGTGGCTTCGTAAGCTCCTTGCAGGATTGTTTGGACAATCAATGGAGTGAAGCCTACTATTATACACTGTGATAATCAAAGCTGTGTAAAGGTTTCTGTCAATCTCGTGTTTTATGGCAGAACAAAACATGTTGAGATCAAGTACCACTATATTAGAGATATGGTGCAAAGGAAAGCTATACAGTTGAGGTATATCAACACTGAAGAGTAAACGACAGACATTCTCACCAAGCCTCTCGCCAGGATTAAGTTTGTGTACTTCCGATAGAAACTTGGTATGGTGGAGAATGCAGCCTTGACTGAGAAAGAGTCTCAGTAATCAGTGATCCTTGGTTGATAATGCAATTCTCTGTTGAGAGAGAGTTGAGGTGTAAGCCCTTGATAATGCAATTCTCTGTTGAGAGAGAGTTGAGGTGTAAGCCCTTGATAATGCAATTCTCTATTGAGAGAGATTTGAGGTGAAAGCCCTTGTTTCCACCCTCTGGGAGAGCTATGGTGGATGTCATGTGTGTGACTCCATGACAGCATCACGTGAGGGAATCCGTGATG
The DNA here is from genome assembly GCA_007115665.2 of Sequoiadendron giganteum. NCBI lineage: Eukaryota > Viridiplantae > Streptophyta > Pinopsida > Cupressales > Cupressaceae > Sequoiadendron > Sequoiadendron giganteum. Next base: position 51,103,245 of record CM021102.1, read on the forward strand.
ATTTTATTTATACCATAAATGGAAGTAGCCATAATGGTTAATATCACATTGAGGTGATATTCTATTTTGTTTTCATTCTGATATGATGTGTCCTGTGCAGGTGGAAGTTCATCCCTAGCTGAGAGGGAGTGGTGATGTTATTGCAGCTATGGTTTGCACTTCATTCGCACAAGAAGCACATGAATTAAATGAATAGCCTTCGGCTATTTAATTCATGATTCCAATATTAATAATTGCAAAGGGCCGACCCCTTTATGGTTCGCATATTTTATTATAACTTGGGCCGACTTTATTATATTCATCATTTATTGTGTTTCCCTAAAGTGGCCGACCTAAATGAAGAGGCGCCTTATGATGTATAAATATAAGGTCATTTGTCATTGTAATCTCAATTTAATATCAAGCAAGTTCGCACTATTCTTTATGAGCAGAATTCGCATCTTATAGCAGCAGCTCGAATTCAAGGAGGATTTCATAGTCATTGCATTGTTTGTATTTAGAAGAAGGGAGAATACATTGTATCAAGCATTGGCCATTGTTGGGCTTGAGTTGTAAGCAGATTTCTGCTCTTGTGTTACTTTATATAAGAGAATCATTTGCTAGGTTTTTCTCCCTCAAGAGGAGGGTTTTCCCAGGGTATCTTGTTGTGTTCATTGTCTTGTGTGTTGCAATTCTATTAAGTGCCTTATTGTTTAATCTAATCTAAGAAACACGAACACATTTTGAATTTTATGCACCTACAGGCTACGGAAAACAAGTAAAATGGAGATTAAAATCAATAGGGAAAACAAAACAAAATCAATGAAAGAGGCTGCTGCTATTTGTAACCAGATTTATGCAAACTATTAAGGGGTTTTTTGATGTTTTAGGGTTTTTGTTTGATGTTTTAAGTTTTTTTTTTTTACTAAATGTTAGACTTTTATATGGCATGGTTGACTAGGCCCCTGAATCTAGACATATTTGGCGTGGCTCCAAGTTTGCTCGTATTTTGGGTATGGGCAAGCATGGTACTCGAGTTGTATCTTATTCATATCTGTACTGGCTATGTTGTATGTGTACCAGGGGAGGGGTGGCATATCCAATAACCTTGACTAATAAGTTCACAATTTTCTTAGAAATTTATATTTATTTGCATTTTTTTTTTGAGAATTGCTACTTAATTGGTTTGTCTTTAATAGATCGTGGTTTTTTTCACTTTGGCCCTTTTTTTTACATTGCAGATTTGGATTTTGACAAAGTACTATTACTTGAGATTGGGATTGATTTGCATTGGATTGATTAGGACATTCTCATTTTTCAGCTGCTTAGCGAATATTTGTTTCATTGAGTCATTTTCATTTAGGTAAGTCCCTAAGGGCTTTTTTCCTTTTTCTAGTGTTCGTAATATATTTTAAATTCTAATGGTGAGGTTTCTTAATGTTAATAGTAAAACCTTATGTAATGTTACAACCTAAACCCTAAATTTTTTTTACTTTAGGTTTAGAGTTATACCCTGAAAATATTCTCTTTTTGGTTTAGGGTTAAAGCTAGGGATTTTGATTTTTTTTAGTATGTACTAATTGCTAATCCTAACCCTAAAATTTAATTTAAATTTTTTGTAGCTTGCACTAACTTTTACTTTAAACCTTAATTTTTTTGTTTAGGGTTAGGTTTTAAAAAATAAAAATTACTAACTTTAAGCTAGTTAGGAATTTTTAAAAACAATTTTTTATCTAGGTTTAGGGTTTATATATTTTTTAGTTTTTTGAAGCAACCTTATTGGGTTTTTCTTTTGCCTTCCTATCGGATTCAAATGATTATTCCACACAAAAATGATTTTCCATAGAGCTATTTCCAACCAATCCCTAATTCAAGCAAAGTCATAGGCAATTATTGTGGCATTGAATGTAGTAGGGGCATTTATTGGTTCAAATTGCATTTGGTGAAAGTGTTGGGGCATAAAAGCCTTGCAAACATTGCCCTATAGATGTCACCCTTTAGGTCTTGTTGGCTCCTGAGGCTTATGTAGAAAACAAAACAAAGAAGGCAAGGACAGCTCTTGGGTCAACATCTTCTAAGGCAAGAGTTTATCCTTTAGACAAGGGTTGACATTCACAATCACAACAACTTCTTGTAGATACATCCATGCCTCTTGTACATCAAAAAACTTAACACAAGTGGGAGCAACATTAATGCTGCTTTTGCATCTCATACTACATCTATAGCACAACCATCTTTATAGAGCATGGGGCGGATGAAGAATGTTCATGAGTAGGCCAAAAATGGCATTAATATTTTTTGTTACCATTTTATATTGCCCTTCAATGCTGCTAGGCTTCCATACTAGCAAGGAATGGTGGATAGAATTATAGTTTGTGTCTTGGTTTCCAAGCCCCCTCACATTAGAGTTTGGGAATGCTATGTTGTGAGATTTAGTGGGGCATGTGAGAGTTGTCTCTGTTGAACATTACAAGGTGTGGGCTAAGATAGGGTGCACAATGACGTCAAATGGGGGGACTAATGGGAGAAACCATACTTTGCCTAATTTCCTTGTGACATTATAAATTGGCACGTTTTTCCTACATTCTATAGATGCATTGGAAAAAAAAATTTAACATAGGAATTTTTCTCCCTATTTGATGAGGCGGTGGTTGAGATGTGGCCACAATATGCGGTCAAGTTTATCACATACAATGTTGCTACTTGTGTGGCTGTTAGAAGGCTATTGATGGAGAAGTATTCAACATTGTTTTAGAGCCCATATGTAGCGCATTACGTTGATTTAATCTTGGAAGATATTAGCAAACTTCCATTCCATGGGTTAAATTTATTGTAGAGAGTGGGTAAACCATTACCAAATTTATCAATGGTCACACTAGGGTGCTCAATATGATGAACACTTCCACAAATGGAAATAAATTATTTAGCCTAGGGTTGACTAGATTTGTTACCCACTTGCTTGCATTGTAGACTTTGTGTGCACAAAAGATGAAGTTAAAACAAATGTTTGTTTTGATCGAGTGGCTTGAGTCTAGCTTTGCTAGTCGCTTGGATGGTAGGGCCATCACCACATGTTTTGATGAGTGTTTTTTGTTAGAGGTACAATAGATTTAGAAAATTTCGAAGTTGTTGGTTAGATATTTGAGATTGGTTGATGGGGAAAATTTTCCGATTGGATATTTTTACAAGGCCATTGATAGGGTCGAGGAGGCTATTAGGACTATGATACACAATGACATGGATAAATACATGCAGACATTTGAGATCCATAATGATTAGAGCCTAAGCCCTAGTGATTAGGTAATCCTTATGGAGTATTGTAGACGAATTTTAGAGGTGCATTTCCTTTTAAAAGGATGGCATGAAATAGGGGTTTGCTTACCAATTTAGTTTGGTATATACAAGTGTCCCACCATCGATTCCAAGTTTCTAGATGGTGAGATTTAAAAGTTCAACTTAAAGCTTTTCAATGAAAAGCATGCTTATGATACTATGGGTCTCATTGTTGAGCAATTGGGAAGCAAATTTCAACATGTGGCAAAACTAGAGGATTGTTGGGCTAATCACACCATTGAGTTTTGAGCTTTAGGAGGTGAGAGTATATTTGCATGATACTAAATTAGTTAGCCACCATCTCTATTAATGAGGTACTTAGGGTTTTCCAAATCAAGAGGTTATATGTCCTAGATTAGTAGATGCACATATGGACTAGCAACTTTTGCCTTTGGTTAACTACTCTTTTAAGGAGAATACCTCAATTCAAGACAAGACAAGGCCAATGATGGATAAGAGTATGAGGTATATAAATGCAAATATTTGAAAATAGTAAGTGTGTCAGAACCAAACTAATCCAAAAGAGGACATCAAAAATGGGGACATTACACTGAATTTAGATTGCTCATATAATTTCTCCAATTCCCTCTTCTTTCTTGTCACTTCACCTATTTCTCTTTCTTTTAGGACACCTTCACATCAGTCTTTGCCACCCACAACCAAAGATATTACATCCACATTCACTTCCAAAATGCTTTCCATATCTCCAACTTCTCCATTTCAGCCTCAAAATTCTTATTTGTAATTCCTTGCATTCACTATTCTCTTGAACAACCCATTATCACCATATCATCTCTTGGGAGGAGTCCCATGTTGGAAAAATTATTGTCATTGATGTCAAAGGGCAAGTTAGTGGCGGATTTACTATTATCGAGATTTGCAAAATAATGATTTATTCTATACATGGGCCGACCCATGTCTAGTGCCCAGTTGGAGGAGTTGTTAAATAAAATAGAAAATAATATTATAAAATTGGAATGACCCCACTCATGGCGCCACCCCAAATTTGGGATTATTTAATTAAAAATAAAATATTTTGTTTTTGTGGGCCTCCTAAAGAGGGACGACCCCCTTGAGAGGTGTGCCCATCTTGGTGTTTACTCGCTACGGGTACAATGATGTACAAAGTAAACGGAAATATAACATTGACAAAATATAATAATCACATGGCAATCGCACAAAACATAGATATATTTCTTTATTTAGTATTCGGCAATTACATCATAATGTCTCCAGACAGAACATAGCATAGCATAGTAGAACCATAATGTTTCCCGACTACATGACTCAAGTACATATAGTACGCTGGCGGTGGTTAAGGTACGAACTGTCGCGTCCCTTCATTATAACTAATTACTTCATCAGGAACTGTTCCCGAGACAACTAACTAACATGACCCGTACATAACATAAGTACATGGATTATTAATATTAACTTAAGTCTTATTTACTTATGACTCATAGCTGACCAAGTACACTCTCGGCCGACTACACTTGGGCAAGAAAAAAATAAAAATAATTTATTGCTGTTGGTCGACCCGCTTGGAGAGTCACCCCTCTTGGGTGAAAAAATACTTTGGCAAGGTATAAATAGAGGTTTGTTTGAAAGTTAGGAAGCAACAAATTTTGAATATCATTTCATATGAAAAACAGAAATAAGAAGATATTTGATCAGATTTACAAGAGATGTGAGCAAATTTATAAGAAATTTTTAGCATCAATTTTATGAGAAGAGGGGAAATAAAATCAAGATCATGGCAGTTCTATGAGCAGAAATATTGAAGACTATATTGCAGATCTATGAGTAGATGTATTGCAGATTTGTGAGCAGTTGTTAAGGCATATTTTGATGAAATCATGAGCAGATTTGTAAATTTAGTTTAGGGCAGATCTAAAAGGAAGTTGCAAATAAATCATCACATTATTCATTTGGAGGTTGGAGCCTCCTAGTTGAGGAGAGTGCCCGGTTGGTGCCTTTCATTATAAGAGATTGGTGTCTCTAGTGGGTTGGAGCCTATGAAATTTGTAAGAAGTTTTCATACAAGCAATATTTGCCATGGTTTTCTCCTGTAAGGGTTTCCACGTAAAATCCCGCGTCTCTTATGTGTGTGGATTTTTGTGATTGCTTTATTGTTATTTTTAAAGTTTAAATTGGTAAAAGATTGACTTGTACTGATTCATCCCCCCTCTCAGTATAAGTGTGTGTGTTTCATCATCCTCCCAACAGACAATCACAAGTGGGAGAGGCACTTGAGTGGATAGAACAAAAGTTGCCACAAAAAGGAAGATTATGGCTTCATGTCCTCCCAACATTACAACTCTTTCCTCTCTTCTTGTGTATCAACTCCAACGAAGCCAAAGGGACAATTTGGGTGAAAAAGAATACAAAATGGCATATGGTAATAGAGACAACGATTTCCTCTTGAGGGAAAGGCTGCACATGAGGTAGAGGCATTTGACTTCTAGATTGTAGAGATGAACTTGGGCCCATAATTGAGACATGGAGATATAAACTTGTTTTAGGTTACTTTATAGAATAGTGGGGAGAGACCCCTCAAGGATGACTAGGACAAAGTTTCTCTCAAAGTTGAGGACAATGAGTTGTGTGAATTCATTTCTTGCTTGTTGCAACGAGAGTATTGTCCATCAATGATTAAAGAAAGTAACTTGATCAATTAATTGCTTATGAGAGTCATGCAGAAGTGGACTGGTTATGCATGTGACCAATATATGTAGGCTATTGATGCAATGCATGTTTTATTGGGAAAGGTGTGCAAAGTGAAGTATGATATTTTAGATATAGAGCCCATCATGGTTGATGATGGGTCCAGATAAAAGCAATTCATGAAAACCTTGATTCAACTCCTTGAGGACATAGTGAAAATATTCAAAGGGCAAAAGAACAAGCTCAGTGACATAAAATAAGATATCTCTTCTTTCACTTCTACTATTCCACGTGCTTTCAATGATGAGAATAGGCAAGAAAATGAGCATGTTGAGGAGAGAACCCAGTACCAGAAGCCGGTGTAGGGGAACCTTGGAGGATATTAAACACTAAATAAAGAAAACATGGATAAGTTGGTTTGCTTCTCTAGGCACATCCATAAGTCAAAAAAAGGGCCAAGGTAGGTTGGCAGTTTGGTAATGGAAAGCAAATAATATTTTGGAGGTTCAGGTGATCTGTGTGAGCACTCTCATGTTGCTTGAGGTTGCATAGGTTCATGGACTGATTGACAGGTTTCAGGTAGCTCAAAGTACCTAGGATGCTATTCTTGTGTCAAGCTCAACAATCAAGGTTTTTGAGTAGCTATTTTTAGACGTCTTCAAGAAGATCTGTCTTCAGACTTTATTTTTTTAGTTGAAATCTATTCAAAGATTTTTTTATTTTAGATTATCTATTTAAGACAATTTGTTGATTTAGAGATTGCTTTGATTGCAAGAAAACTATTTTCAACATAGAACTTTAGTTATTTGCTTTTGTATTTTATCTTGAATAAAGTGCATTGCATTAGCATACAAACCTTTGTAAACACTTAAAAATAAGTGCTTTATGCACTTAGATTGGAAGCCAATAGTAATTTTATGTCTACTTGCTGCTGAAATTGCTATTCAAGTGGATTTGTGTTATCTTGTTAGAAATATTGTCATTGATGTCAAAATTGAGAAGATGAAATTGTCATTGATGTCAATTTAAGAGTGCATATGAAGAGAATACAATAGATCACTCAAGAAGATCCATTTGTGGAGTAAATGGAATGTATACAAAGAACATTCAGTAAAAGCCTTTAAATGATATTAATATGTTTTTAGAGCAGACTTTATAAAGAGAATATGTGCAGTCCTTTGAAGAGCATGAACAGATCTGAGCAGTCCTTTGAATAGCACAAAGAAATATAAAAGAAGGCTTTATTGATATGGAGTATATTTGAATGAACAACTATTAATATTGTTTTTAGAGAGAAGCATTTAAAAATAAAACAGCAGCAATCAAAAAGACAAGAAAGGACTTAGTTCTGGTTTACAGAGGGACTAGCAGGTCTATATTTCACTGTGGTTGGTCTTGCTGATAAAATAACTGCATTTGAACCTGAGTTAATCTTCCAGTTGAAACAGTATTGACTACAAAGCTGAAAAAAAAATATCAAACAAGTAAATATCTATATAAATAAAAAACAGCGATTAAAGCCACTCATAGTGAATAAGACAAAACAAGAAAAAGACAAAGCACATAAGACAAGATTTAAAGGCTACGTTTCATGAGTCTTAAAAGGCAGCGATTCAGTTTTGTTTATAAACAAATTTCAGTTTTGTTTTGAAAAGGTGCGATTACCTTTATAAAGCAAACAAAAGTTGAATAAGACAAAAAAAATTGTCTTATATGCAAAATGAAGGCAGCGACTTAAGGAGCAACGATTATTATAAGAAATCGATTATTCATTATTAGAGCAGTGATTGGAATAAAGGCAGTTTAATGTTTGTTAAAAAAGAGACATGCTCATTCAAAAGGTTGTCTCCCTTCATATGAAAGCATAAGAATATAAAAGGAACTAGGAAATGGATAAAAATTGTGTAGAGTGAGCAATGTATAAGAATTAAATAAAAGAGAGTGTAGAACGATGAAGTGAAGAATGTGTGCTTTTAAAGATATATAATATGTATACTAAAAGTCTATACATGCAGATCTAAAAGCAATATATGCAGATTTATGAAGTGTATTTGAGCAGACATATGAAACATATATGGGCAGAATTATGAAGCATTTAGAGTGAGTGGATGGCTGTGTAATATCAGAACAGCAGATTATCTTGTGTGAGCATTAAAGAGACAACTTACATCACGAAGAAGTGTGTTGAGTATTGTGTAAGAAGGGTTAACATATATGCATCAGCAAACCTATAGAAATTGAAGAGAAGATTGTTAAAGACAGATTTATGACTACATGATGCAGACTTGATAAGGGATATAGACAGTTTGGATACAGGTGATATATATATATTTGATGAATGCAAACTTGACAAAGAACATGCAGATTTGAAAGAAGTATAAGCAGATCTAAAAGGAATACATATGGAAGTGATTGTATCAATTTATTAAAGCAGCATTGTATGAAGAATTGAAAAGGAAAATATACGAAGATATTTGGAGATCATTCAAGGAAGATGAATTCAAGAGGAAGAGTGGTATTGAAGAGGAGATCTTAATTGTCCATCATCTGTTGAAGAAGCAACATTGAAGGTGGAACATTATTCTTGAAATTATTATCTTTTGCTAAGTTGGTGCTTGGCAAGTGGGGGTTGGTGCGTCCAGTAGGTTGGTGCCTACGAACTTTAGGAGTTGGTGATTCAAGTAGGTTGGTGCCTACATTCATTGTAAAATTTATATAATTCATAAAGTACATTATTTGTTCCGTGGTTTTCTCCCGTAAGGGTTTCCACGTAAAATCTTGGTGTCAACTTGTTCATATTGTTGTATTCTTGCATAGTTGATGTTGTGTTGGAGTTTAAAGTTGATAAAAGTTGAGAGGGTAAAAATTTGGCAATATACTGACTCACCCCACCCCCCTCTCAGAATATTTTTGTGTTCTTCATATTTTGTGTAAGGAATTTCGTGAGTTGAATAGAGTTTAATGATTATTGCAGGATTTGTATTGGAACCTTTAGTAATAGTTTATAGCTTTGCATATGAATCTCCAATATTTAACTCACATTATCATGTGTTTATTTTCAATCCAGTTCAATTCTTGATTGTATTCATTCATTCTGGTTTTTGGATTTAACCAGAAAGCGTGAGTGTGTTAGCTGTCACAGATTAGGTCATTAGTATGAAATCAAAAGATTATAAAATATTGTCTTGTTGAGAAGAGCTGTTTAACCTCTTGTCCGTTCCTGAGAACAGTAAGAGAGTTTATGTCTGTAGAGTTGTATTGTTTTTAGTTACAGGGGAGCTTCTACTTTGAATTTGAAGAAAGGCTTTATCCTTGTAATAAGCTACCCCCTTAATTTTTTTTTGATCTTCCCTGTTTGCTGCTTGCTGTTTGAAAGTTTAATGAAGTGTTTGCAATGTCTTTGAGGTGGTTTACATTTGCATTTGTTTTATTTTCAAGTAATGCATAAACAGAAATATTTTTCGATAGCAAACATAGACTAAATGAACACATTCAGAAGTAAATAAAATTCTGATTTCTTCCAATAATGTTTCAGTCATACAGTATAATATGAAAATCAGAACTTAAGCTATTTTCAGACCTGGGAATATGTACCAATCAGCAAATATGAAGCCCACTTGAAAACCACGCATCCTCCAAAGTCACTAAATGCTGCATCCAATCTTTATGGCGTTATGTGCAGGCAAAAGGGTCCTCAAATCTGTGGGTAGAACCTTTTTTCAACTCAGCAAACACTGTGCACAGCTCCCAAGGAGGCCGTACCTCCCTAGATGGGCGATTTTCTCTAGAAAAATGGGATCTTCACCAAAAAATCTGAACTTATACTTGAAATGGTCGCCCTTGATAGGAAAAGAGTTATGTCAAGTATCCATTTCAAGATCATTCTCCATTTCAGACTTGTGAGCAGAAATATGGTTCTCCAGTCAAACTGAAACCTCCAGGAAACTCACCAAAAAATCACACCAAACTGAAAATAAGAGCACACCACACCAAACCAGCAAACCCACACCAAAAACCAAACTGAAAACCACTCAAAAATACTGGTAAATCTTCATCTTGTAAGTACAATTGTGATCTCTGGATGAAATCACACAACACCAGCCTGAGCAAGGTATTTCACTGCTGGGGCTAGTCTTAGAAATTGAGGGGTATCGTCCTCAATCCCGTCCGGTAAATCCCTGGTTTCAAACCAGCAGGATATCCCTGAATATTCAACTCCAACATGAGAGAAAATGAGGCTCCAAAATGTCTTTTATTTTCAAACATGAGTTGGGCGCCCAAAAACCCTAAAACCCACACCATGCTAAGTGACTTTTGTTTTAAATTTAATTTTAATACTTTTTTCTCCAAAGTTTGGATGCCCAAGGGAAAGGTGTTATATTTTAACTTTTTAAAAACACTTCAAGTAATGAGACTAGGCAACTTGGTCTCTTTTTTATAAAGTCCTCTTATGACCCCCTTTTAACTTTAAAATAAAAAGTCACTTTATTTGCACACTTTTCAAGACATTAATCAAATATTAAAATAATTTCTCCAAAGTGCCTTAGTCAACTGAATATGCTATATAGGCAAGCCTGACCTGGTCCAGTGCTCTGAAAATGGACTTACTATTTTTATTAAATGCTAAAAATAGTAAATCACTGTCCAATGGCTCAAACTAGAGAATAACTGAAATGCACTGAGGCTCACTGTAGGCAACTCTCATCCATTGACCCCTGCTAAAAATAGAAAATACTCGACAAAGCCACCAACCCAACTGGAATTGAGTCCCTTAACTGAACCACCTAGCCAACAGGAACTCAAGAATTGGCTAGAGGTAATGTCCACTGCTCAGAGGCTAGCAGGGGACATTACAATCCTTACATGCTGTTCTGTTTTGTGTTGTGCCAAAAGGACAATTAAAACACTGATAAAGTACATGTAATAGATCAAGAACAAACATCGTCAATATTCTTGCAAAGTGCTCCAAAAATGGACTTACTATTTTTAGTAAATGCTAAAAATAGTAAATCACCGTCCAACGGCTCAAACTAGAGAATAACTGAAATGCACCGAGGCTCACTGTAGGAAACTCTCATCCACTGACCCCTGCTAAAAATAGAAAATACCCGGCAAAACCACCAACCCAACTGGAACTGAGTCCCTTAACTGAACCACCTAGCCAGCAGGAACTCAAGAATTGGCTAGAGGTAATGTCCACTGTTCAGAGGGTAGGAGGGGACATTACAATCCTTACATGCTGTTCTGTTTTGTGTTGTGCCGAAAGGACAATTAAAACACTGCTAAAGTACAACATGTAATAGATCAAGAACAAACATCGTCAATATTCTTGCAAAGCTCAAAGGAAAATAAACAATTCCCTTAGGTTGGCAATTTTATGCACTTGTTGTAATCAGTTTTTTAGGGTATATTATATGTCAATGTAAGGACCCTTGCCAAATCTGCTCTAATTTTTCTGTTTTGCCTTCTCAGGAATTTCATCAAACAGTTTCCTTGCAAACTCTTTAACTGCTGAATGCTGTTTCTTTTTGTATTTTTGGTACATATGATGATATCATGAATATAAAAGACTTCCAATTGCAGGTTCTAAAGATTGAAATGGAAGATACAATGCAATATCTCTTTTGATTTTCCAATGCAATAATATGACTGAAAATGAAAGCAATTAATAGCTACAGCTGAGGGACATTATGTCAAACAGTTGACATGCACTCTAACTTCCTATATTGCTGATTTGAACTCCAGCTATTTACAATGCTATGACAAATGATATCAAATGCTTTTCTCATTCAACAAGGGATAATGACAGCAATACAGATTTGAATATACAATATTATGCAAGATCTAGACTGCTGTATGACAGAGATACAAAGCTTAGAGATGCAGTTATAAATATGAGAATACTAAATGCTCCAACCTGGTAACTTCTTGATGATAAAAGCATCGACTAGATGATGCCTGTCTCTGCCCCGAATACACCTTCATATGGTGTTGCTAACCAACAATACTCTATGGGAGTCACTTTCCAGCAATAGCCAAGACATCACTATCCAATAGTAAGTCAATTGCTATATATCGAACTAGCCTTGTCATTCATAAGGTTGCGTCTAATTGTCACAAGAGTCACGTGTTCCTACTAAGCCTGCAGAAAGATAACAAAGCGGCGTTGTACTTTGAAGAGGCCCGATAATTACTTTTGGAGAGATATAATGAATGACGTCTCCTTCTAAAGTCACCCAGCAACTCCCAATAGGTCAATATGGCCTCATTTGTCTTTATTGATGCTGACAATGCATTATTTATTAAACTTCCACCACAAAAATCGAATTCCTTAAGAGAATCGAATGTCTCCAAACATCAAGTGTTGCGGCCCAATGACATAAATTCGATTTGCTTTTGTAAAAAGCTACGCCCAAATTTCTTTTAGGAAATATGATTTTCTTCTTGCAGAAAGTCGTCCTTCGCTTAACCAATTCGGTTATTCTTCTTAAGACTGGAAAGTGAACTCTAAATTGCCAAATCCAATTCTCCAATGTTAACAACCAATAGATTCGATTTCCTTCTTTGGTCTCAAATTTAGCTCTCAATTTGCCAATATCGAACTTCCTCCAAACTGTCAATTATCTCTTAAAAATCTGATATTATTTTCTTCAAATCAAAATATCGAACCTTCTCCAAATTTTGGTCCAAGACCCATTAAAATTTGGAAATAAATCAGTCAGCCCAAAGACAACTTTTTTCACAATGAAATGTTGATGGCAACAATACCTCAACTGTTGCAAACCTGCAAATCCTCCAATAATTGCAATAATAAACCAGCTATTGCAATTGTGCAGGCTTCAGAAATAAATGCAATAATAAACCAACTATTGCATTCAATCACTTCTTATTCAGTAGGGCAATAATACATCAACTATTGCACCTGTCAAACTCTCCAATGAAGCACCTGTAGAAACCCTAGATGGATTCCTCCACAACTCCAGCTAGGGTTGATCTTTTTGAACTGAACCTGGTATTCTAGAGTCTTCAAACCCTCAGAAAAGAAAATCATTCAGCTTTTTACCAAACTGGTAATGAGAATATAATCCAAGACATAAGCATGCTCAAATGCTAGGCCAACAACTCCTTATAAAGATTTCTCAATGCCTTCCAAGAAGCTTCTAGAAATATTATTATTTTATTCCCTTAAGTGACTTTATGATTTATTATTTTATTTCAAGTCACATTATTAAATTAATTAAATATAAAGTTATCTTATGATTTTTGTAAATGTAATCAAATCTTTCCTCTAATAGGATCCTAATACCTAAGAACAAAACTAAGTTCGAATTTCTGTGTAAGACAATTATAAGTCAAAATGAAATTTCCAGAATTTTCTCTAACTGCGATTTCTAGATCTTCTTATTAAATGTGAATGTGCTGATTGCAGAACATTATCTGATTTCTATGTTTGCATATCAATGAAGGAACTCCTATTTGTATGTGGAGAGACCCGCCTTCAAGGGATGCGTCCCTTGAGAGGACGTGTCCCTTTGCGTGAGGGCTTTCTCTACAGCCGATTACCATTTGTTAAGTATGCATTAACATGTACACACCCTTCTACATGATGGTGGATGTCTTAAGAGGATTCCGATTTCAAATAAATACAGAATATAAAATCACGGGAATGATCAAATTTATATGAATGCTCATAATTTCGATTTTAAATGTTTCCTTTAGAAATATCATAACATGTATGATAATTTCGATCACTTATGAATGACAATGATACTTGCATCACTGTCATTCGAAGCTATCATCCACTAACACTCCCTCTTAGCTAGGGAAGATATTTCAAATCAAATAAGTCAAGATATCACCTTCACATGTGATATGATATGTTTTCTCAAAGTTGTCAAGTCACATGACATCTTCATAACACATCTTCATTATTTCAACACTCCCTCTTTAACTAGGAAGAATAACTTCCAAAAGTGATATTACCTAACTCGTGATATCAGAAGATATGATATGCTTCTGAAAGTGTCAAGTCACATGACATTCTCCATACACATCTTCATTATGGTATGTGCACTGACATCAAGTCACATGATGTCTACCATAATTCATGGCATATCCACGGATATGATCATCCAGCATGATTATCTCTTATGGATCACAATGATCTTCAGATATCAAGTCTCATGATATCCATCAAGGTATCTAAGAGATACTATCATGACATGTCCACATATATCAAGTCATATGATATCTATCATGATAGTTCATCATTGTAGAGTCGTCACTTTACAATGTCAAATACAAGTGTTCATTATCAGAAAGATCGTCACCTTTCGATAATGCACACAGGGGGAGTAGGCCCATAAAGTCATGGAGTCACACACATGACAAAAGAGTTTACACATTAAACATCTTTATATATTAGTACAATTTATAAACAATTTGTATTTCAAACATAAATAACAAATTACATTTCAACCATACCAAGTTTCTTCCTGAAGTGCTCTACTTTGATCCGAGAGAGAGGCTTGGTGAGAATGTCTGCAGTTTGGTCATTTGTACTAATATACTCCAACTGAATCACTTTCCTTTCCACCATATCTCTCACATAATGATAGGGGATCTCAATGTGTTTAGATCTGTCATGAAAGACAAGATTCACAGAGAGCTTTATACAACTCTGATTATCACAATGAATAATCGTAGGATTCAAGGGCTCACCAAAGAGTCCCACAATCAATTTACGAAGCCACACTGCTTCTCTTGCACCCATTGAGGCTGCAATATATTCAGCTTCTGTTGAGCTCTGTGCTACAAAAAAAATTGTTTTCTGCAGATCCAAGAGATCATAGCCCAATCTGAATCAAGGTATCCAGGTTGATCTAGTTGGTCATTTCTATAAAGAAGATTGTATCCAATAGTGCTTTTGAAGATATCTCAATATATGTTTTACAACCATAAGGTGAATTTCCTTTGGCTCACACCTGAACTAGTTTAAAGCATTCACTAGGAGCTTCCATATGCAATAGGAGTGCTCTATCAACTTAGCCCATCGTCAGTCCGAGTGTGGCTTATTTCCAACACCCCCCTTTAAGCCACACTGCGGGTGCTAGGGGCTCTTCTGAAGTTAGATCCTGGGACCTATCGTCATGGAGTCTCTCAACATGACGTCTCATCTCAGTCTCAAAGATGAACAAGGGATTTCACCTCATATCTCTCTATCTCAGAGAATTATGTATTACAACAAGTGAAGGTGTGACTCCCTCTGAAGCTCTAATTACATGCATTAGCCTCCTGACCTCCTCGTCCAAAGACGTCTGTAATACTTGCTTTAGAGAAATGGTTTCCAATGCACACCTCTATAGAGATTTAGGGCTGTCCTCTTCAACCTCATCCTAGAACACTCTATACAAATGAATATCTCAACTGAATATCTTTCCTCAATACCATATCATGAAACACAAGGAAAGACAAAAAGCTTCTCAAAGCTTTAATTAACACAAAGGATGACAGTTGGCTTCAATGCTTGTTCAACCAATCCTGCAAGGAGCTTTCGAAACCGCATTGCTTCTCGAGCTGCCAATGTTAAATCCATGTTGACGTAACTTGAGCAATTCAGAACCCAACTGCAAAATAGGTACTTCAATAAACTGGCCCTGTAACACTACAATCCTTATTCTCAGTGAGTCATAGAACTCTTTCTTGATCTCGGCTTTAGAGATTGCAAAGAAGACTTCAGGAGGTACACTTCCTCTAGCCACCAACTCAGTCCCTCTAGTGTTCACTCCCTCTTGATCATTTCTTTGGTTTATATGATGCCTCAAGCTTTTTCATCATTGAGTAGTCTCTTATCACCTTCTTGCCCCTAAACCTGCCCAGGAAGCATTTTAGATAGAGATTACAACAGTCTATACTTGTCCAAAGAAATATTAGGGCTAGAATCATACAAGGTTTACTATCTCAAGTATAGTATGAACACATAAGAATTTATGAACAATTTTTAAAACATGAATAAAGAAAACAACCTATAAGTTAATGTAGAAACCCCTGTTCTAACTGATCTCTGAAACTGTGTGTGTTTTTGCTTGTTTTGACGTTTTTTTGGTCTTTTTGTGCATAAAGGTAAAATGCGATTTTTAAAGAAAAATGATATAAAATCTCTAAGCAATACAATAAGCTCAAATCTAACATTAAAAGACTCAGAAAACCATCGCTACTGATTGTATTATCATTCCACAGCTATTACAACGAAAGATGTCTGACATGCAGGCAAAGTTAAGACAAAATATTAATCAAAAACCTGATTTGCAGCAACTGAAACATTATTGAAATGGTACGGTTGTGGTAGAAAACACTTTCTCCCTCCGCCAAACGATCCAGAATGATGCCAGAGGTAAACACGCCCCTGTTGGTGAAGACAAAGTGCTCAAAGGTGAAGCACTTTTCCCTAGATGAAAAGTACGGCCTGGTACAAGGCAATACGGCCCAGCAACAGCAAATACAAATCTGTATGGATCTTGATGATGGTATCTGAAACTTGGAAAATGGACGCCAATACTGTAAACCCCTTTCCGGATGATTTCCAAGCTAAAAATCCTGAAGTTGAAACAACTGTGAAACTCTGTGATAACTTCTGGATGAAGGTATCTCTCTGACTGGCAATAAATCAGCTGATATTTCACAGCCTCTGAACTGCACACACTGAAGATTGCACATTCTCCAATGCAAGTTGAAAACGGGAACCCTTGGCTCTGTTCTCAGAAGAAAGACTCAGCAAAAATTCGATTTCAATCATAATCCGCTCGAAACCCAATGAAAACTCTTATATCTCCTCAAAAGTTTGACTTTTCTCAATTAGGTATCATTTAAATAAATTCGAACTTTTCTTTTTAATATTTCAATAGTTTCAATCTCATTTTTAATTATAAATTATAATTAAAAATGGCCCCTTCAATGATGGTCGACCCCTTGAGATAAAACACTTAAGTTATAATATTAAAATATTATAACTTTATAATATAAACTATGAAAAATTAATATTTTAATTAATCAATTAAAATATTAATATCTCCCTCAAAATATGTCCGATTCACGAACCGTCTGAAGCTGGCGAATAAGTGAGTGATTCTGCACATGACCAAACCATACTGATAAAAATAGCAGGGGTGCCTCGCTGAGTGCCAAATACTGCTAAAAATAGCAATTCAGGCAAATGGTGTCCGAATGATCCTGAACGAAAGTCAACTGGTAAAACTTTGACAACCGAAGCCAAACCAAGCTCCATCAAGACCCTCTATCCATCTTATCAGCCTACGAGGGTCGCATAATAGGCTAATAATAAGCTCTGAGAGATGTCAACTGGAAGGGGACATGACAGTCCGCCCCTCCTGAAATTGCTTGTCCTCAAGCAATCTCAACTCCGGATGTTGCAAAATATCCTCGCTCTCCCATGTAGCATCCTCCACTGGCAAATCTCTCCATTTCACCAAATATTTCCTGATAGTCCTCCTACGCAACTGTCTCTCTCTGTACTCCAGGATAAACTCAGGTACTAGAATCAACTTTCCCTCATTATCTAAGGGAGGTAAAACTGCCGAAGGTACCACACAGTGTTCCAACGCCTTCTTGAGACGTGACACATGAAAAACATTGTGGACCTTGCTCTCCGCAGGAAGCTCTAGCTCGTAAGCCACCTCTCCAACACGCCTCAGGATCCTGAAAGGACCATAATATCGTGGCTTAAGCTTCTCTGAACCACTCTTCCTAAGAGTAGACTGACGGTAGGGTTGCAGCATGAGGTAAACCATGTCTCCCACCTCAAAAGACCTCTCTGTCCTCTTCTGATCTGCATACTGCTTCTGCTGATTCTGTGCCTTAGCAATATTCTCCTTGAGAGCCTTCATAGTGTCCTGACTCTCCTACAATAAATCTCTAGCACTCGGCACTCTATTGTCACTCAGTAGCAAATCTAGAAAGCTTGGCGCCTCATAACTGTACAACGCCATGAAGGGGGACATCTGTATGGTCATGTGGAAGGTAGTATTATAGCAATACTCGCATAGATATATCCACTTGACCCACGCCTTTTGCTGCCCTGCAATATAGTTCCGGAGGTAACCTTCCACCCATTTATTCACTATCTCTGTCTGACCATCGGTCTGCGGGTGGTAACTGGTGCTCGGTGTAAGCTCGGTCCCACACAGTCTGAACACCTCCTGCCAGAAGTGACTCAAGAACCGACTATCCCTATCGCTCACTATGCTCCGAGGCAACCCATGTAGTTTGAATACCTCACGGAAGAAGACCTTTGCTACCTATGTAGCCGTGTAAGTGGTGGTAATCGGAAAGAAGTGGGCATACTTTGTCAGCCGATCCACAACTACATATATACAATCCTGTCCTTAGGCTTTAGGCAAGCCCGTAATGAAGTCCATCGATAGGCATTCCCACTTCCTGTCAGGAATCGGAAGTGGCTGCAATAATCCTGCCGGATACGTGTTCTCCTACTTGTTCTGCTGACAAACAGGGCACTCACGCACATACTGAAGGACATCTGCCTTAAGTCCCTTCCATGTGAATCTCTCCCGAATCTGTCTGTACGTTTTGAAGTACCCGGGATGTCCTGTTGTAGGTACATCATGAAAGGCTCGCATGATAATGTTCTTCATCTTTGATCTCGGGGTCAAATAAATCCTGTTCTTGTAAATGATCAAGTCATTCACAAGCGTGTATCTGGTGTCAACCATCGATCCCTCAACAATACTGGATGCCCAAGTATCCTTGGCATACTCTGCCACAATCAAATGCCTCCAATCCTCAGTAATGTGAACCATAGAGTTCAGATAAGGCCTGTGTGAGAGGGCGTCAACCACTACATTCTGGGTGCCTTTGATATAAGAAATATCAAAGTCATATGCTTGGAATTTACTCACCCACTTTTGCTGACGATCATTGAGATCTCGCTGCCCTAGGAAATGCCTCAAACTGTTGTCGTCGGTTTTAATGCAGAACTTACTGCCCACGAGATATTGCCTGAATTTTGCCAAGGCGTGCATTATAGTCAACATCTCCTTATCATAAATACTGTAGAGCCTCTCTGGCCCTCTGAGTTTATGGCTCTCATACACAATAGGGTGCTTGTCCTGCATAAGCACCGCTCCAATGCCCTCACCAGAAGCATCGCACTGAAGCTCAAAAGGCTTCGAGAAATCTGGCAGTGCCAACACTGGACACGTAGTCATCAGCTCCTTGAACCTCACAAAACACTCCTGTGCCTCAGGAGTCCAACAGAATGCACCTTTTTTCAACAGGTTCGTCATAGGTGTTGCATGTCGTGAATAACCACTCACAAATCTGCGGTAAAAACCACACAATCCAAGAAATCCTCGCAGTTGTGTAAGGTTCGCCGGAGTAGGCCAATCTATAATAGCACGGATCTTCTCAGGATCCATCCGCACTCCCTCTGCACTGATAATATGACCTAAGTATAACAATTCGGTCATTCCCAAATCACGTTTGGATTCCTTGGCATACAAGGACTCCCTCTCCAAAATATTGAGTATTGTTTCTAAGTGATCCAAATGCTCCTGCTATGTCCTACTGTATATCAAGATGTCATCGAAGAAGACAAGTACATATCTCCTCAACTGCGAATGAAAGACCCTGTTCATGGTGGACTGAAATGTCGCAGGCGTGTTGGTTAGCCCAAATGGCATCACCACAAACTCAAAGTGTCCACAATGACAACGGAAAGCGGTCTTCTCAACATCTTGCTCACAAACTCTGATCTGGTGATATCCTGATCTCAAATCTATCTTCGTGAAATAGCATGCACCATGGAGCTCATCAATAAGCTCATCTATACGAGGTATTGGGTACCTGTTTTTGATAGTCCTCTTATTCAGGACTCTATAATCTATGCACATGCGAAGGGTGCCATCCTTCTTCTTCACCAGAACAACTGAAGAAGCGAATGGTGATTTACTAGGTCGAATGTGACCCATAGCAAGCAACTCCTTGATAGTCTTCTCTATCTCATCCTTCAACCTCTTAGGATGCTTGTAAGGAGTAATCATGACGGGCTTGGCGCCCTCGTCAAGCTCTATAATGTGCTCAATGCCCCTGTCTGGAGGTCTCCCTGGCGGAATATCACTGAATACCTTCTCATGCTTGACTCTCAACTGCTGAATGTCAGGATGATACTCCGTTTTGTGCTGTCCCTCCTGTATAGGTGCCAATGTGCACTCGGCAGCCCACTCTACCATGTCATGTCGCATGAGCCTTTCCATCCGACGAAAGGAAATAGTCTTGACATTGCTGTCCGAATGGCCTTCAGGATATGTGTCTTCCCATCGACATCAAAACGAATCTCCATGTCTTTGAGACGAAGAGTGACTTCCTCAAGGGAATGAAGCCACTTCATGCCCAAGACTAAATCGATATCCCCCATGTTCACCACGTAATAATCAGCCTTGAACTCATAGTTGTTCAAGCACAAGGGGAGATCCTTAATCATTCGATCACACCTGAGAGTGTAACCATCTGCCACCTTAACTCTAATGCCTTCGAACTCCTCGGTAATGAGTCCACGCTTCTCCACAAATCTAGCATCGATAAAATTGTGGGTGGCTCCTATATCAAGAAGGGTAATGACCCTTTGTCCTGCCAAAACTCCACGAAGTTTGAATGAACCTTCCTGCTGAATGCTAGATAGTCGTGCCTCCTGAATCTGAAGCTCTGACTCTGCCTCCGCCTTAGGCTCTGAAGCCTCTGACTCTGACTCCTCAGAACTCTCCTGTTGTTCGGAACTCTCAGATTCCGACTCCTCGTAATAAGCCCACATCACTCGATTTGCCTTGCCCTTAGGCCGCAAAGGACAATCATGGTTGGCATCATAGGGACCTTTGCAGTAGAAGCAAAGCTTCTTCCTGCGTAGATCATTAAGAGCCTCGCGATCCAAAGGGTGGTGCTGCTGATTTTCCCTTTGAATCATTCTTAAAATTTGATTTCTCTCTGTTAAAATCTGATTTCTCTTTGTTTTTGTTGAAGCCCTTATTGTCCTTGAATGAAGAATTGTTTCTGGAGTTGAATTTGCTGGATGGTGCTGCAAGTTCCATACTGCGTGCCTTCCTCATAGCTTCCTGTAGCGAACGCGGATCAAATGCCTTGATCCAACCTCTCAAGGGTTCCAACAATCCTTCAACGAAGAGCACAACTATACGCCTCTCTAATATGTCGGGAACCATCACGGACAATTTCTAAAATTCACTAATATAACTCTCCAGGCTGCCAATCTGCCTAAGTTGGGCCAAATCTCTGAAGTAAACTTCTGGGTCCTTTCTATCAAAGCAATCCACCAATCTATCCACGAACTCCTGATAAGTGGTAATACGATCGTGCTGCAATGCCACCATTCCCTGATACCACCAATCATGGGCTGCTCCTTCTAAATGTAACGTGGCAAACTTGATGGCCTCTTCCTCAGACATAGGTCAAAGTGTCAAGAAAGTGTCTAGCCTGTGAATCCAAGACTGTGCTGTTACCTTGCCACTGCCATCAAAATAGGGTAGGTTGATCTTGCTGGAGGCATGCTTCAAGTCTCTATTTTGGTTTCGAGGCCTATTCCCCTGTCGAGACCTATAATATTCAACTCTCGAATTCACAAATTGATCAAAATGCATGCGCTCGCGCACTTCTTGTGTCAATATATCCCACTCCTCGTTGGCTGCCATAACTGCATTAGCATATAACATGTTCCCAACCTCTTCAACATTCTCCTCAACCTGTTCTCCTCTTAGGAAAGTGGGTCTAGTAGGTCTATTCGCTGTTCGTGAAACAGTCCTGGGTACCCTCTGTGAACCTGCATCACTCCTGTCCTCATCACAATGTGGTGATGGTCTCCTTGGTGTACCTATCCTCTGTATAGCCATGGTCAACTGCTGTAATACATCAGTTACCTGCTGCTGACCTGTCCGCAAATCTCTAAGAGTCTGTCTAACCTCTGCATCTTCCTCCTGAGGATCTCAAGGAATCTCTGTTCTGTCACCCATGCCTGTATCTTGTACAAACGCTCCAGACGAAGAACTAGACTGAACACCTATCAAACCTGTAGCCGTCTCATCGGCCGGAATAAGTGGTGGTTGCCAAGTTTTTCTGTTTTCCCTCTGATAATATCTCTTCTCTCTATCACTCTGGTGCATGAACAAAACGGTTTTCAAACCCAACAAGGATGGCAGGAAACCGCTCTGATACCACTGTAGAAACCCCTGTTCTAACTGATCTCTGAAACTGTCTGTGTTTTTGCTTGTTTTGACGTTTTTTTGGTTTTTTTTGGTGTTTTTGTGCATAAAGGTAAAATGCGGTTTTTAAAGAAAAATGATATTGAATCTCTAAGCAATACAATAAGCTCAGATCTAACATTAAAAGACTCAGAAAACCATTGCTACTGATTGTATTATCATTCCATAGCTATTACAACGAAAGATGTCTGACATGCAGGCAAAGTTAAGACAAAATATTAATCAAAAACCTGATTTGCAGCAACTGAAACATTATTGAAATGGTACGGCTGTGATAGAAAACACTTTCTCCCTCCGCCAAACGATCTAGAATGATGCCAGACGTAAATACGCCCCTGTTGGTGAAGACAGAGTGCTCAAAGGTGAAGCGCTTTTCCCCAGATGAAAAGTACGGCCTGGTACAAGGCAGTACGGCCCAACAACAACAAATACAAATCTGTACAGATCTTGATGATGGTATCTGAAACTTGGAAAATGGACGCCAATACTGTAAACCCCTTTCTGGATGATTTCCAAGCTAAAAACCCTGAAGTTGAAACAATTGTGAAACTCTGTGATAACTTCTGGATGAAGGTATCTCTCTGATTGGCAATAAATCAGTTGATATTCCACAGCCTCTGAACTGCACACACTGAAGATTGCACGTTCTCCAATGCAAGTTGAAAACGGGAACCCTTGGCTCTGTTCTCAGAAGAAAGACTCAGCAAAAATTCGATTTCAATCATAATCTGCTCGAAACCCAATGAAAACCCTTATATCTCCTCAAAAGTTTGACTTTTCTCAATTAGGTATCATTTAAATAAATTCGAACTTTTCTTTTTAATATTTCAATAGTTTCAATCTCATTTTTAATTATAAATTATAATTAAAAATGGCCCCTTCAATGATGGTCGACCCCTTGAGATAAAACACTTAAGTTATAATATTAAAATATTATAACTTTTTAATATAAGCTCCGAAAAATTAATATTTTAATTAATCAATTAAAATATATATATCTTCTTGGACTGTTGTGACACCTTGAAGGGGGACCCATCACAATAGTTGAATAGACATTGATTCATATGAACCACGACAGTGATAAAAGAGATTCTCCCATCCTAGCCTGATGATTACTCAGAATTCACACGATTTGCTTTCCACCGCTACGCCTTTATCGACCAACACAGAGCTTGTGATATCTAATCACAAAGCAATGTCAGGATCTTTAATTCCAAAAGAACCTGACTCAATGATAGGAGGAAAAAAACTCAATTTCCTGAGGTGGAGTATATTGATTTGTGGTTCTTCTATGTGTCAATCCTCACATTGTATAACATCCGTATTTACTTGGTGTCCGTTGCATTCTCGTGAAGACTTCCCGTCCAGCATATGGCGAACACTAACTCCCTTTCAAAGGATCTCCTCTCTTGAATGCAGCGGCGGTTCTATGCGTGGCATAGAGATATCTTAATTTCCACCGTGTCACATAAACCAATTGACCCTACAATCATATGTATGGTGCTTCTGCTGGTATCCACGCCAATACAGAGTGACGCTAATGCACAATGCTCATTCCCGATAATACTCTTTCAAATCTGTGATGATGGAAAACTTCCCCGCTGGCTCTGGGTGATAATATGTCTTAGCCAAGACTCTCGTGATTGATATCCTGCAATGCCCGATAACAAAGTCTTAACTCCGTTTCTCGCATTAGACTGGAGATGTCTGTTTGGTGAGAAAGGCCCGAGATTGTGTTCACCAATGCTCCCGTTTAAATAGTTGATTCAATATGAATTTCACAACCAACCGGAATCCTGTCAATTCCCAATGCGAACAGTAAGAGCCAATGCGTCTGCAATGCTCTTCCTTTTTATTGACCAATAACAACCTGCTCAGGGGCTACGTCCTGAAAGGCTACCAGATTGCCTGAGAGTTTCCGTTCCCAGTGCAAAACAAATTAGACATTCTTCAACAAATTAGACATTCTTCATTCTTCCGTGATGCTTATTCAAAACTCCACTCGACATTTTATTGAACACCATGCAGTTTCGCCAACCGAATTATTTTATGAAGAATGTGAATTCGATTATAGAAAATATGAATTCCTTGAGCAATCTAGTTTTAGATTTGATTTGAATTCACACAACCTGGCTCTGATACCATGTAAATGTAATCAAATCTTTCCTCTAATAGGATTCTAATACCTAAGAAGAAAACTAAGTTCAAAGTTCTGTGTAAGACAATTATAAGTCAAAATGAAATTTCCAGAATTTTCTCTAACTGCGATTTCCATATCTTCTTATTAAATGTGAATGTGCTGATTGCAGAACATTATCTGATTTCTATGTTTGCATATCAATGAAGGAACTCCTATTTATATGTGGAGAGACC
>CM021102.1:51127991-51267107 GCA_007115665.2 Sequoiadendron giganteum
GGGAAGAGGGTTGATACTATAAATGCCCAGTCAAACCCATCAAACATCCAAGGCAAGGCACGTATTATAGAAAATCAACCAAGAATAACCCAGAGAAGACAAGGAACGTGAGCTACAGGTAAGGCACTCGAATTAAATAAGCCTATACCCTGATTAATACAAGATAGCGAATTTACATATATATATATATATATATATATACATAATGGTGAAATACAAAAATTTGTAAATACAACATAAGAATTCTTTATACTGGCTGTAAAATCTCAGGCACAATAATGTTGCTTGCAGCAATTATTGTGACACCATAAACAAATGTGATTCTAGCTCAAAGAATAAATTTAGCCAAACAAAATCTTCGTCAAACTCACCAGGGAGAGGATGGTTGTAGAAACCCCTGTTCTAACTGATCTCTGAAACTGTCTGTGTTTTTGCTTGTTTTGACGTTTTTTTGGT
The DNA here is from genome assembly GCA_007115665.2 of Sequoiadendron giganteum. NCBI lineage: Eukaryota > Viridiplantae > Streptophyta > Pinopsida > Cupressales > Cupressaceae > Sequoiadendron > Sequoiadendron giganteum. Next base: position 51,128,448 of record CM021102.1, read on the forward strand.
GTTTTTGTGCATAAAGGTAAAATGCGATTTTTAAAGAAAGATGATATAAAATCTCTATGCAATACAATAAGCTCAGATCTAACATTAAAAGACTCAGAAAACCATCGCTACTGATTGTATTATCATTCCTCAGCTATTACAATGAAAGATGTCTGACATGCAGGCAAAGTTAAGACAAAATATTAATCAAAAACCTGATTTGCAGCAACTGAAACATTATTGAAATGGTACGGCTGTGATAGGAAACACTTTCTCCCTCCGCCAAACGATCCAGAGTGATGCCAGAGGTAAATACGCCCCTGTTGGTGAAGACAGAGTGCTCAAAGGTGAAGCGCTTTTCCCCAGATGAAAAGTACGGCCTGGTACAAGGCAGTACGGCCCAACAACAGCCTGGTACGGCTCAGCAACAGAAAATACAAATCTGTACGGATCTTGAGAATAGTATCTGGAACTTGGAAAATGGACGCCAATACTGTAAACCCCTTTCCGGATGATTTCCAAACTAAAAACCCTGAAGTTGAAACAACTGTGAAACTCTGTGATAACTTCTGGATGAAGGTATCTCTCTGACTGGCAATAAATCAGCTGATATTTCACAGCCTCTGAACTGCACACACTGAAGATTGCACGTTCTCCAATGCAAGTTGAAAACGGGAACCCTTGGCTCTGTTCTCAGAAGAAAGACTTAGCAAAAATTCGATTTCAATCATGATCAGCTCAAATCCCAATGAAAACCCTTATATCTCCTCAAAAGTTCGACTTTTCTCAATTAGGTATCATTTAAATAAATTCGAACTTTTCTTTTTAATATTTCAATAGTTTCAATCTCATTTTTAATTATAAATTATAATTAAAAATGGCCCCTTCAATGATGGTCGACCCCTTGAGATAAAACACTTAAGTTATAATATTAAAATATTATAACTTTATAATATAAGCTCCGAAAAATTAATATTTTAATTAATCAATTAAAATATTAATATCTCCCTCAAAATATGTCTGATTCACGAACCGTCTGAAGCTGGCGAATAAGTGAGTGATTCTGCACATGACCAAACCATACTGCTAAAAATAGCAGGGGTGCCTCGCTGAGTGCCAAATACTGCTAAAAATAGCAATTCAGGCAAATGGTGTCCGAATGATCCCGAACGAAAGCCAACTGGTAAAACTCTGACAACCGAAGCCAAGCCAAGCTCCATCAAGACCCTCTATCCATCTTATCAGCCTACGAGGGTCGCATAATAGGCTAATCATAAGCTCTGAGAGATGTCAACTGGAAGGGGACATGACAGTCCGCCCCTCTGAAATTGCTTGTCCTCAAGCAATCTCAACTCCGGATGCTGCAAAATATCCTCGCTCTCCCATGTAGCATCCTCCACTGGCAAATCTCTCCATTTCACCAAATATTCCCTGATAGTCCTCCTACGCAACTGTCTCTCTCTGTACTCCAGGATAGACTCAGGTACTAGAATCAACTTTCCCTCATCATCTAAGGGAGGTAAAACTGCCGAAGGTACCACACGGTGTCCCAACGCCTTCTTGAGACGTGACACATGAAAAACATTGTGGACCTTGCTCTCCGCAAGAAGCTCTAGCTCGTAAGCCACCTCTCCAACACGCCTCAGGATCCTGAAAGGACCATAATATCGTGGCTTAAGCTTCTCTGAACCACTCTTCCTAAGAGTAGACTGACGGTAGGGTTGCAGCATGAGGTAAACCATGTCTCCCACCTCAAAAGACCTCTCTGTCCTCTTCTGATCTGCATACTGCTTCTGCTGATTCTGTGCCTTAGCAATATTCTCCTTGAGAGCCTTCATAGTGTCCTGACTCTCCTGCAATAAATCTCCAGCACTCGGCACTCTACTGTCACTCAGTAGCAAATCCAGAAAGCTTGGCGCCTCATAATCGTACAACGCCATGAAGGGGGACATCTGTATGGTCATGTGGAAGGTAGTATTATAGCAATACTCGCACAGATATATCCACTTGACCCACGCCTTTTGCTGCCCTGCAATATAGTTCCTGAGGTAACCCTCCACCCATTTATTCACTATCTCCGTCTGACCATCGGTCTGCGGGTGGTAACTGGTGCTCGATGTAAGCTCGGTCCCACACAGTCTGAACACCTCCTGCCAGAAGTGACTCAAGAACCGACTATCCCTGTCACTCACTATGCTCCGAGGCAACCCATGTAGTCTGAATACCTCACGGAAGAAGACCTCTGCTACCTGTGTAGCTATGTAAGTGGTGGTAATCGGAAAGAAGTGGGCATACTTCGTCAACCGATCCACAACTACATATATACAATCCCGTCCTTGGGCTTTAGGCAAGCCCGTAATGAAGTCCATCGACAGGCATTCCCACTTCCTGTCAGGAATCGGAAGTGGCTGCAATAATCCTGCCGGATACGTGTTCTCCTGCTTGTTCTGCTGACAAACAGGGCACTCACGCACATACTGAAGAACATCTGCCTTAAGTCCTTTCCATGTGAATCTCTCCCGAATCTGTCTGTACGTTTTGAAGTACCCGGGATGTCCTGCTGTAGGTACATCATGAAAGGCTCGCATGATAATGTTCTTCATCTCTGATCCTGGGGTCAAATAAATCCTGTTCTTGTAAATGATCAAGTCATTCACAAGCGTGTATCTGGTGTCAACCATCGATCCCTCAACAATACTGGATGCCCAAGTATCCTTGGCATACTCTGCCACAATCAAATGCCTCCAATCCTCAGTAATGTGAACCATAGAGTTCAGATAAGGCCTGCGTGAGAGGGCGTCAGCCACTACATTCTGGGTGCCTTTGATATAAGAGATATCAAAGTCATATGCCTGCAATTTACTCACCCACTTCTGCTGACGATCATTGAGATCTCGCTGCCCCAGGAAATGCCTCAAACTGTTGTGGTCAGTTTTAATGCAGAACTTACTGCCCACGAGATATTGCCTGAATTTTGCCAAGGCGTGCATTATAGCTAGCATCTCCTTATCATAAATACTGTAGAGCCTCTCTGGCCCTCTGAGTTTACGGCTCTCATACACAATAGGGTGCTTGTCCTGCATAAGCACCGCTCCAATGCCCTCACCAGAAGCATCGCACTGAAGCTCAAAAGGCTTCGAGAAATCTGGCAGTGCCAACACTGGACACGTAGTCATCAGCTCCTTGAACCTCACAAAACACTCCTGTGCCTCAGGAGTCCAACAGAATGCACCTTTTTTCAACAGATCCGTCATAGGTGCTGCATGTCGTGAATAACCACTCACAAATCTGCGGTAAAAACCACACAATCCAAGAAATCCTCGCAGCTGTGTAAGGTTCGCCGGAGTAGGCCAATCTATAATAGCACGGATCTTCTCAGGATCCATCCGCACTCCCTCTGCACTGATAATATGACCTAAGTATAACAATTCGGTCATTCCCAAATCACATTTGGATTCCTTGGCATACAAGGACTCCCTCTCCAAAATACCGAGTATTGTCTCTAAGTGACCCAAATGCTCCTGCCATGTCCTACTGTATATCAAGATGTCATCAAAGAAGACAAGTACATATCTCCTCAACTGCGAATGAAAGACCCTGTTCATGGTGGACTGAAATGTCGCAGGCGCGTTGGTTAGCCCAAATGGCATCACCACAAACTCAAAGTGTCCACAATGACAACGGAAAGCAGTCTTCTCAACATCCTGCTCACGAACTCTGATCTGGTGATATCCTGATCTCAAATCTATCTTCGTGAAATAGCATGCACCATGGAGCTCATCAATAAGCTCATCTATACGAGGTATTGGGTACCTGTTTTTGATAGTCCTCTTATTCAGGACTCTGTAATCTATGCACATGCGAAGGGTGCCATCCTTCTTCTTCACCAGAACAACTGAAGAAGCGAATGGTGATTTACTAGGTCGAATGTGACCCATAGCAAGCAACTCCTTGATAGTCTTCTCTATCTCATCCTTCAACCTCTTAGGATGCCTGTAAGGAGTAATCATGACGGGCTTGGCGCCCTCCTCAAGCTCTATAATGTGCTCAATGCCCCTGTCTGGAGGTCTCCCTGGCGGAATATCACTGAATACCTTCTCATGCTTGACTCTCAACTGCTGAATGTCAGGATGATACTCAGTCTTGTGCTGTCCCTCCTGTATAGGTGCCAATGTGCACTCGGCAGCCCACTCTACCATGTCATGTCGCATGAGCCTTCCATCCGACGAAAGGAAATAGTCTTGACATTGCTGTCCGAATGGCCTTCAGGATATGTGTCTTCCCATCGACATCAAAACGAATCTCCATGTCTTTGAGACGAAGAGTGACTTCCTCAAGGGAATGAAGCCACTTCATGCCCAAGACTAAATCGATATCCCCCATGTTCACCACGTAATAATCAGCCTTGAACTCATAGTTGTTCAAGCACAAGGGGAGATCCTTAATCATTCGATCACACCTGAGAGTGTAACCATCTGCCACCTTAACTCTAATGCCTTCGAACTCCTCGGTAATGAGTCCACGCTTCTCCACAAATCTAGCATCGATAAAATTGTGGGTGGCTCCTATATCAAGAAGGGTAATGACCCTTTGTCCTGCCAAAACTCCACGAAGTTTGAATGAACCTTCCTGCTGAATGCTAGATAGTCGTGCCTCCTGAATCTGAAGCTCTGACTCTGCCTCCGCCTTAGGCTCTGAAGCCTCTGACTCTGACTCCTCAGAACTCTCCTGTTGTTCGGAACTCTCAGATTCCGACTCCTCGTAATAAGCCCACATCACTCGATTTGCCTTGCCCTTAGGCCGCAAAGGACAATCATGGTTGGCATCATAGGGACCTTTGCAGTAGAAGCAAAGCTTCTTCCTGCGTAGATCATTAAGAGCCTCGCGATCCAAAGGGTGGTGCTGCTGATTTTCCCTTTGAATCATTCTTAAAATTTGATTTCTCTCTGTTAAAATCTGATTTCTCTTTGTTTTTGTTGAAGCCCTTATTGTCCTTGAATGAAGAATTGTTTCTGGAGTTGAATTTGCTGGATGGTGCTGCAAGTTCCATACTGCGTGCCTTCCTCATAGCTTCCTGTAGCGAACGCGGATCAAATGCCTTGATCCAACCTCTCAAGGGTTCCAACAATCCTTCAACGAAGAGCACAACTATACGCCTCTCTAATATGTCGGGAACCATCACGGACAATTTCTAAAATTCACTAATATAACTCTCCAGGCTGCCAATCTGCCTAAGTTGGGCCAAATCTCTGAAGTAAACTTCTGGGTCCTTTCTATCAAAGCAATCCACCAATCTATCCACGAACTCCTGATAAGTGGTAATACGATCGTGCTGCAATGCCACCATTCCCTGATACCACCAATCATGGGCTGCTCCTTCTAAATGTAACGTGGCAAACTTGATGGCCTCTTCCTCAGACATAGGTCAAAGTGTCAAGAAAGTGTCTAGCCTGTGAATCCAAGACTGTGCTGTTACCTTGCCACTGCCATCAAAATAGGGTAGGTTGATCTTGCTGGAGGCATGCTTCAAGTCTCTATTTTGGTTTCGAGGCCTATTCCCCTGTCGAGACCTATAATATTCAACTCTCGAATTCACAAATTGATCAAAATGCATGCGCTCGCGCACTTCTTGTGTCAATATATCCCACTCCTCGTTGGCTGCCATAACTGCATTAGCATATAACATGTTCCCAACCTCTTCAACATTCTCCTCAACCTGTTCTCCTCTTAGGAAAGTGGGTCTAGTAGGTCTATTCGCTGTTCGTGAAACAGTCCTGGGTACCCTCTGTGAACCTGCATCACTCCTGTCCTCATCACAATGTGGTGATGGTCTCCTTGGTGTACCTATCCTCTGTATAGCCATGGTCAACTGCTGTAATACATCAGTTACCTGCTGCTGACCTGTCCGCAAATCTCTAAGAGTCTGTCTAACCTCTGCATCTTCCTCCTGAGGATCTCAAGGAATCTCTGTTCTGTCACCCATGCCTGTATCTTGTACAAACGCTCCAGACGAAGAACTAGACTGAACACCTATCAAACCTGTAGCCGTCTCATCGGCCGGAATAAGTGGTGGTTGCCAAGTTTTTCTGTTTTCCCTCTGATAATATCTCTTCTCTCTATCACTCTGGTGCATGAACAAAACGGTTTTCAAACCCAACAAGGATGGCAGGAAACCGCTCTGATACCACTGTAGAAACCCCTGTTCTAACTGATCTCTGAAACTGTCTGTGTTTTTGCTTGTTTTGACGTTTTTTTGGTTTTTTTTGGTGTTTTTGTGCATAAAGGTAAAATGCGGTTTTTAAAGAAAAATGATATTGAATCTCTAAGCAATACAATAAGCTCAGATCTAACATTAAAAGACTCAGAAAACCATTGCTACTGATTGTATTATCATTCCATAGCTATTACAACGAAAGATGTCTGACATGCAGGCAAAGTTAAGACAAAATATTAATCAAAAACCTGATTTGCAGCAACTGAAACATTATTGAAATGGTACGGCTGTGATAGAAAACACTTTCTCCCTCCGCCAAACGATCTAGAATGATGCCAGACGTAAATACGCCCCTGTTGGTGAAGACAGAGTGCTCAAAGGTGAAGCGCTTTTCCCCAGATGAAAAGTACGGCCTGGTACAAGGCAGTACGGCCCAACAACAACAAATACAAATCTGTACAGATCTTGATGATGGTATCTGAAACTTGGAAAATGGACGCCAATACTGTAAACCCCTTTCTGGATGATTTCCAAGCTAAAAACCCTGAAGTTGAAACAATTGTGAAACTCTGTGATAACTTCTGGATGAAGGTATCTCTCTGATTGGCAATAAATCAGTTGATATTCCACAGCCTCTGAACTGCACACACTGAAGATTGCACGTTCTCCAATGCAAGTTGAAAACGGGAACCCTTGGCTCTGTTCTCAGAAGAAAGACTCAGCAAAAATTCGATTTCAATCATAATCTGCTCGAAACCCAATGAAAACCCTTATATCTCCTCAAAAGTTTGACTTTTCTCAATTAGGTATCATTTAAATAAATTCGAACTTTTCTTTTTAATATTTCAATAGTTTCAATCTCATTTTTAATTATAAATTATAATTAAAAATGGCCCCTTCAATGATGGTCGACCCCTTGAGATAAAACACTTAAGTTATAATATTAAAATATTATAACTTTTTAATATAAGCTCCGAAAAATTAATATTTTAATTAATCAATTAAAATATATATATCTTCTTGGACTGTTGTGACACCTTGAAGGGGGACCCATCACAATAGTTGAATAGACATTGATTCATATGAACCACGACAGTGATAAAAGAGATTCTCCCATCCTAGCCTGATGATTACTCAGAATTCACACGATTTGCTTTCCACCGCTACGCCTTTATCGACCAACACAGAGCTTGTGATATCTAATCACAAAGCAATGTCAGGATCTTTAATTCCAAAAGAACCTGACTCAATGATAGGAGGAAAAAAACTCAATTTCCTGAGGTGGAGTATATTGATTTGTGGTTCTTCTATGTGTCAATCCTCACATTGTATAACATCCGTATTTACTTGGTGTCCGTTGCATTCTCGTGAAGACTTCCCGTCCAGCATATGGCGAACACTAACTCCCTTTCAAAGGATCTCCTCTCTTGAATGCAGCGGCGGTTCTATGCGTGGCATAGAGATATCTTAATTTCCACCGTGTCACATAAACCAATTGACCCTACAATCATATGTATGGTGCTTCTGCTGGTATCCACGCCAATACAGAGTGACGCTAATGCACAATGCTCATTCCCGATAATACTCTTTCAAATCTGTGATGATGGAAAACTTCCCCGCTGGCTCTGGGTGATAATATGTCTTAGCCAAGACTCTCGTGATTGATATCCTGCAATGCCCGATAACAAAGTCTTAACTCCGTTTCTCGCATTAGACTGGAGATGTCTGTTTGGTGAGAAAGGCCCGAGATTGTGTTCACCAATGCTCCCGTTTAAATAGTTGATTCAATATGAATTTCACAACCAACCGGAATCCTGTCAATTCCCAATGCGAACAGTAAGAGCCAATGCGTCTGCAATGCTCTTCCTTTTTATTGACCAATAACAACCTGCTCAGGGGCTACGTCCTGAAAGGCTACCAGATTGCCTGAGAGTTTCCGTTCCCAGTGCAAAACAAATTAGACATTCTTCATTCTTCCGTGATGCTTATTCAAAACTCCACTCGACATTTTATTGAACACCATGCAGTTTCGCCAACCGAATTATTTTATGAAGAATGTGAATTCGATTATAGAAAATATGAATTCCTTGAGCAATCTAGTTTTAGATTTGATTTGAATTCACACAACCTGGCTCTGATACCATGTAAATGTAATCAAATCTTTCCTCTAATAGGATTCTAATACCTAAGAAGAAAACTAAGTTCAAAGTTCTGTGTAAGACAATTATAAGTCAAAATGAAATTTCCAGAATTTTCTCTAACTGCGATTTCCATATCTTCTTATTAAATGTGAATGTGCTGATTGCAGAACATTATCTGATTTCTATGTTTGCATATCAATGAAGGAACTCCTATTTATATGTGGAGAGACCCGCCTTGAAGGGATGTGTCCCTTTGCGCGCGGGCTTTCTCTACAGCCGATTACCATTTGTTAAGTATGCATTAACACGTACACACCCTTCTACATGATGGCGGATGTCTTAAGAGGATTCCGATTTCAAATAAATGCAAAATATAAAATCATGGGAATGATCGAATTTATATGAATGCTCATAATTTCGATTTTAAATGTTTCCTTTAGAAATATCATAACATGTATGATAATTTCGATCACTTATGAATGACAATGATACTTGCATCACTGTCATTCATATCTGACCGAAGCTATCATCCATTAACAATTTTAATTTATTGAAATAACTTTATAAATAATTAATTTATACTTACTCCCTTATTTCTCTTGTTTAGCCTTTGGGAATAGATAAAGGCTAAACGACCTCCGGGGTGGCTACTGAGAAGGGGACATTACAGTCAAAATTCATAATCTGATGTGATATTTGATATGTGGTAATTCATTCAATTATGGCTTTAATCTTCTCCCTCCCCTTTTCAACCTAACAAGCCTGCCATTCCAAATTCGCCCCTTGTGATTGTCATTTGGAATTTTCCAACCCTTTTATGATAACTTTCAATTTGATTTTAGTATTTCATAGCAACTATGTGCTGCATCCATAAAGCATGATTTGATTCCATTAAATAGACATTTCTTTACATGTACAGAGTTCCCTGTTTCCAAAAAGATATCTTCTAGCACTTTTTGAGAGGCTTCTTCTTGATCTCCTGGTTGTGTCTCACTTGGCAACAGTCTTCTTTGAGATACTGTATAATGTAATTGACCTTTGCTGCTGTTTGGTTCTTTTCTTGCAACTTGCTATTGGTATGATGTTTCTAATTCTTTCCCAATAGTTGTCCTCTGTAATGTCCCTCACTTAGACAACTCAGTTTCTAGTGGAGTTTGGCCTACTACTAGGGTTCCCATAGGTCAGCAGAATGATTAGGGGACCCAACTGAGGGCTGTGGAGTTTAGCTAGAAGCCTTATGAGCCTTTCAGTTTGGAGTTCAGTCGATGAATCCAGGTTTCAAGTGAAAATATTAAGGTTTGCTTTAATGGAATAGTAAAAGGTGAATAGTAACTGAAAATCATCAGGTGAATAGTGAAAAGTGCCCCCATCCTAGCAACTCAAGTTGTTTTTAACAAGTGGCCCTTTTCTTTGGATGAGGAAAGACCCTCAAGTCGGGGTAGCCTTTTGAGAGGGAATATTTTATTGATTTTTATTAAAAAGTCTATGAGAGGCTATAAAGCAATTTGTTGGGCTCCTTTTTGAGCATTCTACTCTCATTTTTACAAAACACTTTGCAGGTTTGAGCTCTAGAGAAGGGTTTCAGCATTGCTTCAGCCTTTTGGGAATGCAAACTCTCAAAGGCTATCGTGGATTGGACGAGAACCTAGTTCACCTTTGGGGAGGGCCTACCTTGGGTCTTCATTTGGGCTTTATTGGATGAGTTTTAGGTATATATATTGCAGATCTAAGTTTGCAGCAGTATTATATCAACATATTGCAACAAATCAGGGACCGCCATAAGCAGTATAGGCCTTCTCAAGGCCTTGGCAACTCATTTTACACCTTACCTCAGCTTTGATGTCTTTTCAAGATCATAGGCTTCAATTCCTAGGTGCTATGAAGGGTTTCATACCAATTATTGGATCTGATTTGCGTATCCAATTAGCTGGAAATTCATATCAGACCCTGGAGTAGATTTGTGAAGTTGGGAAGAAGCTGAAAAGGGGTTGTGTTCAAGTTTGTATCAGATTGTTATATGCAGATTTGTGGTATGTACAATGACATTTGAGCCAATAAATTCATCATTATTACTCTCTATTTAAATTGTATGGTTTATTTAAGTTTTAGCAGCAATTTCCTTGCTTCTAGTTTGCAATATTGTTGCATATATCAACATTCAACAAAAACACACAAAAAAATCAGCAAAACGCAAAAACAAAACCCTTCCTATTCGCTGGTCAAACACTTTGAAAAGACAAAACTCAGAAAATCAGATCAGATTTGGTTTGGGGATCTTTCAGTGGTATTAGAGCTTGGATCTTGCCAGCCTGTCGGGTGCATTCAAAGTTTTGTGTACTTCCGTTTGGTTTAGTTTCCAGTTGGGCAGCGTGACGAGTCATCATGGGAAAGCTGTGTAAGGATACACAGGGGTGGGAAGAGTTAGAATAGTCACAACATAAGATCAATCGTCAATTGTAGCAATGGAATGATACAATTTCAAAGAAAGTTGGGCACTCTAGTGGATGATCTCCATCTATTAGAACAAGTAAGAGTCCTCATGTTTCACCAACAAATAAAGCAATTATGGCCAGATATGACAAGTATCGCTCTCTTCCTCAAAAGATACAAGACATTCTTTCTTTCACACAATTCTTGGGTATACCGGATGAGGATGAAGATGACTTGATGTTTTCAAGTCCATATCAACAGCGAAAAAGGAAAGAAACATCAAAAGATAGGAGAGAAACCATTGGGAAAAGTGAAGAGCTTAATGTGCAAGAACAAGGAATGGTAGAAGAATCTCTTGTTTGTAGTTTGCAGCCTACAAGTGATCACAATGAATGCAAAAATCAGTCATCGGGCAGGAGTCCTAAAGAAGAAATAAATTTGGATCAAGTGGAGATTCATATCACACCATTGAGTCAACATGTTGATCACAAAGTTGAAGAGGTTACAATCATGGATCAGCCCATTGGAGATGTTGAAAACATGACACCAGAGTATGACACCTATTCTGATTTTTGCAACAGCAGTTCTAATCATGAGGTAGCATCCATTTCACATGAAGGTAATGATGTTGTTGAGTCTTCCTATGATGGTACTCAAGTTGAGACTGATACACATGAGATATATATTGTGGATTCAAGCCACAAAGGTCCTGATTTTGTTCACCATATTGTGAAAGATGTTAAAAGGACACAAGGGTTGTGTGATGGGTGGTCACTAAGACAAAGAAAGCCAAGATGCTTGCTGCCCAAGAAAGACAACACTTGCAAGAGGTCAAGGAAAGATGCAATCAGCTTGATAATGCAAGAAGACAAAGAGAGTCATACATTAGGTCCTCATTTCTTCCAAGGGAAGAATGTGTAGATAATGAGCATACAAGGGAAGAGCTTCGTGAGGTAAGCCCACAAGAAGAGCATGTTGAGTTGTGTGAAGAAAAAAGGAGGAATGATTTAGGATTTTCAGTTTGGTCTAGTTTGCATCCTGGAGTTAATGATTGTCCTCTTTTAGAGAGCTCCTTGAAGGCTCAAAACAATGATGATAACAGTTACACACTTGATGGACCAGCCACAAGTGATATATCCATTTGTGTGGAATGGAACATATTTCATATCAATTTTGCTAGTCATGCATTACCTACAATGAAAGAACAATTGTTAAGACCATATGAAGCATTTGGTCTTAAAGAGTTGATTATGGAGACTAAGAGGTTGTCTACTAAGAAGATCTTGCATTTTGATAATGTTTGGTTTGTTTTGCATACTACATCTTGGGTTTGGTTAGTAATGGAAAATATATCAGCTTATGACGATGATACTTTGACTAAATATGTTGAAGACAAAGCTTCAAGACATGAAATGCTACGAATTGGGGTTGCAAAGTGTATGCAAGTGCCCTCTAAAATTGAAGATTACAAAAGCATGGAACATGCTAGTGATATGGACAGCAATTGTATGGATTCTTTGGGTGATCTTAATGCTTCTTCAAGAATGATAATTGATTCTACTTCCCCTACACATGATGAAAAATCAGTCTATGGCAGCCAAGGACAGTTGGAACAAAAGCCTTTGGTTTTGGGAGACTTGCATGATCAATTGGTGGTGAAGGATGATAAAATTGTTGAAGCATTGTCGAGAATGGATAGCACCCACAAACACATAGAAGGCTTCATTTGGACAGCCCAAAGAGAGGAAAGACAAAAATGAATGGGACATGGTATCTCTCATTCACAGTCACACTCTTTCAAGAAGGCTTTGGAGTTGATGAAAGAGGATTACTTGCAGTTGCTTAGAGGCAAGGATAGGGCGGTCAAATTGATAAAGGATAAGGACAAAGAGATAGTTGAACTTTGTCTTCTTTTGTGTATGTCTAATTCATTGCATAATTCAAAAAATCAGTCACTTATAACAGCTACTTCTATAAAGAAAAATGCTAATGCAAGATGTGTAGAAATTGAACAAATTGATGAAGAACATTCAACTTGTGTTGAGGATCATGAAATTACTTGGAGCTAGACAAAGATTCTGATTTTTAGTATGGAGACAACCACTATCTATTCCCACTTGAGAATGAAATGACAAGTTTATAATGCAAGCAGTCTGATTTTGAATATCATAGCATCCAAGATGAAGATTCCTTTGAGCCACTTCCATCTCTAATCACTTGGGAAAAGCATGAGACGAATCAAGACTCAATGTTCTTGGATGACTACAATGCATGCATAGAAGAGGATCCCAAAGGTCTGATTTGGGATAGTGATATTCTTCTTCCTCATTCTTATGAAATTGCTACCCTTACACATGGAAAAACTTGTGAAGAAGAGTCAATAAGTGTTGGTACACAAGATGCATGCATTGGTTATGGTAAATTATATGAGGCATCTTATTTTAAGACTGATTTCAGACACTTTGGAGCAGCTGTTATAGAGCAGTCCCAAAAGTTGAATGAAGGATGATTAGAAAAGGCAAAGTGAGCTAAGATATTGGCTCAACAAGCTAAACTTCATTTTCAACAAATTCATGACATTGACCACTCCATAGATGATGATGAGCAAAGGTTGGCCAATTCAGAAAATTCAGTTGTTGTTGATCATTTTCACGATTATGATGAAGATTCTTTTGATGACACTCATAGTGGATCGACCACTCAAGGGTTGTCTTTGATGGGTGTTGATGGCATCCATAGCTCCTCTTTGGTTATGTCACCAATATCTTATGATATGGCAGTGATATATTCATTAGTGGGTGATTTCATTTTATTTGGTACTTCACAGATTAGTGGCTGTCCTACTTGGGTTTCCATTGCACTTCCAGATTTAGCATGGGCCACATCAACTTTTGAGTCACTTGGGAGTGTGTGGCATGGAGTCTATGGGAGGGACAAAAGGTATGAGATGGGTAATTTTGATTTGCTTTGGTTAGATGACAACATGTATGTTGTTGGTCTGAGTTATGACAGCAAGGTTTGGTGGCCATTTGTGTTGGTTTCTTGGCATGTGGGAGTTCATTTTCACATTGTCTTGATGTTCTACATCTCATACAGCAGGTTCTATATTTTGATTTGGGAACCGGGTATTGATTTGGTTGGTACATTATTTCACATGGGTTTCAATATGTTGTTTCATGGTTTGTGGTGTTTGGGTATTTTAATCGGAGTGGAGCAGCAGGTTGTTTGGTGTTTGCTTGAGGGTTATCTGTGTAACTATGTTTCGGGTCAACAAAAGGCATGGGTGATAAGGTTGTATATGGCCGAGCGATGTTATAATACTACTTACCGCATGTCTATTGGTATGACTCCCTTCTGAGCATTGTATGGTTATGACGCCTTATCTTTTGTGGACTTAGCGTTGGGTGATAGTAGAGCGCCTAGAGCTCGGGATTGGTTACAGGATGGACAAGATATCCTTAAGGCACTTAAGGATAATATTCGGCATGCCCAAAATCAGCAGAAGATGTATGCAGATTGACACCGGATTGAGAGGACATTTGAGGTTGGAGACATGGTTTTCTTGCGCTTACAGCCTTATAGACAGAGTACACTTAAGAAGGGTGGGGCAGAAAAACTCAAGCTTCGGTTTTATGGTCCATACAGAGTATTGAGGAGGATTGGAGAGGTTGCCTATGAGCTTGAGTTACCTTCTGAAGGTAAGATACACAATGTCTTACATGTATCTTGCCTAAAGAAGGCTCTTGGACAACATGTTGTCTCTTCACTTGAGTTGCCTCCATTGGATGAGGAGGGCCGATTGGTTTTGATTCCTGTAGAGATTTTGGACATGAGGGAGAGGAGGTTGAGGAGAAGAGTGATCAGAGAGTTTGTTGGAGAGACTTGCCATTGGAGGATGCCACATGGGAAGGAGAGATGATACTTCAGCATCCAGCTTTGCAGTTGCTTGGGGGCAAGCAATCTCGGAAAGGGAGAACTGTAATGCCCCTCCCTTAGACAACTTAGTCTTTAGCGGAGGTTGGCCTACCACTAGGGTTCCCGTAGGTTAGCAGAATGGTTAGGGGACCCAACCAAGGGCTGTGGAGTTTAGCGCGGAGCCTTATGAGCCTTTCAATTTGGAGTTTAGTCGATGAATCCAGGGTTAAAGTGAAAATATTAAGGTTTGCTTTAATGGAATAGTAAAAGGTGAATAGTGAAAAGTGCCCCCATCCTAGCAACTCATGTTGTTTTTAAAAAGTGGCCCTTTTCTTTGGATGAGAAAAGACCCTCAAGTTGGGGTAACCTTTTGAAAGGGAATATTTTATTGATTTTTATTATAAAGTCCATGAGAGGTTATAAAGCAATGTGTTGGGCTCCTTTTTGAGCATTCTACTCTCATTTTTACAAAACACTTTGCAGGTTTGAGCTCTGGAGAAGGGTTTCAGCATTGCTTCAGCCTTTTGGGAATGCAAACTCTCAAAGGCTATCATGGATTGGACGAGAATCCAATTCACCTTTGGGGAGGGCCTACCTTGGGTCTTCATTTGGGCTTTATTGGATGAGTTTCAGGTATATATATTGCAGATCTGAGTTTGCAGCAGTATTATATCAACATATTGCAACAGATCAGGGGCCGCCATAAGTAGTATAGGCCTTCTCAAGGCCTTAGAAAATCATTTTACACCTTACCTTAGCTGCTGCGTCATTTCAAGATCACAGGCTTCAAACCCTAGGTGCTACGAAGAGTTTCATACTAATTATTGGATCTGATTTGCATATCCAATTAGCTGGATATTCATATCAGACCCTAGGGTAGATTTGTGAAGCTGGGAAGAAGCTGAAAAGGGGTTGTCTTTGCTGTTTAAGTTTGTATCAGATTGTTATATGCAGATTTGTGGTATGTACAATGACATTTGAGCCAATAAACTCATCATTATTGCTCTTTATTTAAATTGTATGGTTTATTTAAGTTTTAGCAGCAATTTCCTTCCTTCTAGTTTGTATCAGATTGTTATATGCAGATTTGTGGTATGTACAATGACATTTGAGCCAATAAACTCATCATTATTGCTCTCTATTTAAATTGTATGGTTTATTTAAGTTTTAGCAGCAATTTCCTTCCTTCTAGTTTGCAATATTGTTGCATATATCAACATTCAGCAAAAACACAAAAAAATCAGCAAAACGCAAAAACAAAACAAAAACAAAACCCTTCCTATTCGTTGGTCAAAGACTTTGAAAAGACAAAACTCAGAAAATAAGATCAGATTTGCGTTGGGGATCTTTCATCCTCTTTTATTGGTTTGAGACATTTCATTCTATATTTCTAACCATTGTAAGTGACTGAAATGAAACTGTTACTTGACTCTGCTCTGATTGTTACTAAATGAGGCTACATGTCTTATCATGATATCTTATGAGAGCCACGCTCAACCAGTTTAATTGGTGTATATCCTACCTTCCTTTTTGTTGAACAGTGTATTGTCCATATGTTGTGTAACTGTGATTGTTCCTCAAGCATCTGTCCTTTCTAGACATCCAAATGCAGTTAGATTAGAGATTGCAAGTCCACCCAGCCAAGATCTTTACCTTGCTGAATTGTCACTGTCACTAATTCCTATGATTTTTAGTTTCATAGTTGTGTAATTTATCCTTCTTTTTCTAATCTAGTTTGGTTATGTTTAGGTAGATCATCATTGAAACTTGTATCTAACCTTGTATATTTGCTAATAAATCTGCCTTTCTAACTACTCATTTGATAGGCATAAATTCAACAATGATAAGGAACACATTACAAAGAATCATTGCCTAGCTAATTCTATTATCCATTTCCTATTGTAACTTTCTAAGCGTTTTAATTTGAACCTTTCAATGCAACATAAAATGGAATAGATGTGTAGTAGAATTGGTCTTTGAATTTGAAGGGGAAGCTCCCTGTAAAACAAAAGTTAACCTACTATGAATAATATGTATTTGCAATTTACAATCTTTATGATGCTTTAATGGCAGTTTCACGTTCAGGCTGAATAAACTTTAAATGTACATTTTGTTTGGTTTGCCTAGTGTAAAAGGTTAAGACACTGTTTGAACTAAGACATTTTTTCAACAAAAGGAAAATGATTAATACTTTATTGACAAAAAGTAAATCTGAACACTAGAAGGTTGCAATATTCAATTAACAACAAAGACAAACAATGCAAGTACACACAAATTGGATAGGCTACTAACACATAAACATGAACGCTATGGTAAATTAAATATAAGACTTGGTACAAAGCCATGATCTATATCTTTGAGCTAACTTGTTATATAAATCTTGCAAATTAGCTAAAGCAATTTGACTTTCAACACACATAATGAGACATCTCAATAAACATTTATCAACATGATAGGTGGAATAAATTTCTTTTAGTGAATAACAAATTTTGGATAATAAGAACACTTGGTTAATTGTTATTTCAGCAATATTTAGGTGTAATGTCCCCATTTTTAGCATTGCACTTTCCAGTGATTGATGGCCTATCTTCGGATGCCTGTAGGTTAGTCAATTGCAGAATTAGGGTTTTCGGCTGCTTGGTGGTTTCTTTTGAGGATTCAGGGGTTTGCATGTTGAAGTTTGCCAGTTTGGATTCTGGATTCCCTCTGGGTTTTCAGAAAGCTTCGGAGTGGTATGACATGCGATTGCATCAGACAACTTTTTCGGACTTACTATTTTTAGTAAGTTACGACGGCTGCATGTTGGAGTTTTGCAGTTTGGATTCTGGATTCCTTCTGGGTTTTTAGAGAGCTTCACAGTGGTGTGACATGCAACTGCAACAGAGGACTTTTCCGAACTTACTATTTTTAGTAAGTACGACGGCTGCTCAGTTTGTGGTTAAAATGAGTTTGGAACAACTTACTATTTTTAGCAGTATGCTATTTTAGTAAGTCCTATTTTTAGCAGTGCTATTTTTAACAGCAGTTCAACAGTTCAGTGCATTGGCTATTTCTGGCAGGGCAGTATAAGCAGTTTGGTCTTCAGCATTCTTGGAGCCTATTTTTGGCAGGTAATGGCTTAAGTGATTTTCAATTATGGACGCCTTAGTTGGAAATTATCAAGTTAAATATTTACTAAGGTTGATGGGACGCCACTTTGGAGAGATAAGTGATTTTTTAATTAAGTCATTTTGGTGGCTTTATTTGGTGACTTATAATGTTTTATGTGAAATATGAACTTGGCATAATGGACGCCTAGTTTGGAGGAATATTTGCAAATTATAAAGTATTTCACTTAAATATACTTGGATGCCTATGTTATGAAATATTTGCATTTTGATAAAGTATTATTCCTCATGTGTTTTGGACGCCTAAAGTCAAGGAGTCAAAGGTTGGAATTCAAATGCAAATTGAAGTGAAATGAGAATCTCATTTGGGTGCCCTAATTGGAGGGAAAAGTGAATTTGAATTCGGAGACAAAAAAACTATAAATAAGAGTGCTGGGCTCTTTGTTTTGGATCTCTTGTCTATTGTAATGTTATGTTGCCGAAATGGTGAGTGAGTTGCTTCGAGGAATGCATACCTCCTAGCTTGGCTTAGTTTCTTGCTTGAAAGATAGCAACTAATTGAGAGAGAGGACTGTTTCTTGCTTAGAGAGACAGATTGAGTTATTGTAATGGAGTTTTGTGAGGTCTTGTTGAGTTTTTGAGTTTGTTGGTCATGTACTGTTGAAAGTCATTTTTGCTTAGAAGTCTTTGGATAAATTTTATATTGTTTTGGGTACTATTCTAATCCATTTCCTTGCTAGGGGCGACCCTTCCTGTGAATTTGCAGATTTTAATAATAAGAAATGGAATTTTGGGAGTGAAATCGCCCCTCCTTGAGGGCCGTACTTTCTTGGCATCAGCATTGGGATTCGTGCAAAATAAACTAAGGGTTGTTGTTGCTGTTTGGTCTTTGGGATATGGGCGCCATCATAGTTAGAAGCTAATGCATTTTATTTCAGGTCATTCGGTGAAGTCTAGAGCATTTTATGAGCATTTTAGTGGTCTAACTTGTTGCTGATTTGCATAT
Organism: Sequoiadendron giganteum; assembly: GCA_007115665.2. NCBI lineage: Eukaryota > Viridiplantae > Streptophyta > Pinopsida > Cupressales > Cupressaceae > Sequoiadendron > Sequoiadendron giganteum. The sequence goes on from CM021102.1 coordinate 51,147,240, forward strand.
CAAAGTTGCTGGTTATTCATATCAGACTTTTTATAGTTCAGTTTGGTGTTGAGTTTGTGAGGTTTGAGTCATTTGGAGATTGGGAATAAGACTCTTCTCAGTTGCAACATTGATACTTTCACTAATATAGTGTTCTTGCAGGCATTCACTATCTTTGTAAGGCTGCTACAGTAGTACTGTTCAACGATCTTTATTTCTTGCTAGTTCATTGTATTTCAATTACTTACAAAATCATATTCCCATGATTGTGGAAGAGACCGACCTCGTCATCTAATTGTAATTCACTCCCGCTGAATAAGTGGTTGAGTTGCATTTCTCATATTGATGATCGACTGAGCCGTCAATATACTCCCGCTGAATAAGTGGTCGAGTTGCATATTTACTTTCAGCGTTGTAATTCCTATTTCTAGTCCTTCTGTTGAATAAGTGGTCGAGTTGATTGTTATTTCCTCCCATTGTACTTTCCAGCAGTTCAGATTTTATGCTAACGATCCCCTTTCGAGTATGCTTTCACCTTGCCCATACTGGGATCTGGGTTGACCAGAAAGAGAAAGGGTTCCTTTCAATTGGTTTATAATTTCACTAACGTTAACGGGTGAAATTTGTTGATGTTATAGCAGCTATGGTCTACCTTTCACTCGCACAAGAAACACATGAATTAAATGAATAGCCTTCGGCTATTTAATTCATGTTCACTATATTAATAAATGCAAGAGCCGACCCTTTATGATTCACATATTCTTGTTTTAGCTTGAGCCGACTTTAACTTATAATTATCATTTATTGTATTTTCCTAAAGAGGCCGACCTAAGTCAAGAGGCGCCTTATGATGTATATATACAAGGTCACTTTGTCATTGTAAACATATTCCATCTCAAGCAAGTTCGCACTATTCTTTATGAGCAGAATTCACACCTTATAGCAGCAGCTTGGATTCAAGGAGGATTTCATAGTCATTGCATTGTTTGTATTTAGAAGAAGGGCGAATACATTGTATCAAGCATTGGCCATTGTTGGGCCTGAGTTGTAAGCAGATTTCTGCTCTTGTGTTACCTTATATAAGAGAATCATTTGCTAGGTTTTTCTCCCTCAAGAGGAGGGTTTTCCCAGGGTATCTTTGTGTGTTCATTGTCTTATGTATTGCAATTCTTTTAAGTACTTTATTGATTGATCTGATCTAAGAAACACTAACATGGTATCAGAGCGGGTGTGAAAAAGATCGTGATCAGATTTAGTTTGCAACACTCAATTTATTCCTTTTCAGTCTATCTTCTAAATTTCTTAAGATGGTGAACGGTCTGAAAATCGAGGATAGACTCGAAGGGATCTCGAACTACACATCATGGAGGTTCAGGTTCATGCTAACTTTGGAAGTGAATGATTTGGCTGAGTTTGTGAAAACAAAAGTTCCCGAACCTGAGGGGGAAGAAGAGAAGCTGCAATGGAGAAAGAAAGACACTAGGGCAAAGAAAGTATTGGTTGATTCCGTCAAGGATCATATTGTACCAATTGTCTTCAAGTTGGATACAGCAAGAGAGATGTTTACAACCTTGGAAGAGATGTACAAAATCAACAACACCAGTCGAGCCCTTGCACTGAAGCAACAACTTCATCATGTGAAAATGGCAAAAGGAGAATCTGTTATTACATACTTCATGAGGATTTCAGAGATAAAAGATCAGCTCTCCACTATTGGTCACATGATTGATGATAAAGAACTGACTATGCTTGCTCCCAATGGTCTTCTGCTTTCATGGGAGGCGTTCATTCAAGGAATCAGTGCAAGATCTGAACTTCCCAAGTTTGATCGATTAAGGATTGACTGCATTCAAGAGGAGTCAAGACTAACAACAAGAGGAATTGGTCAAAGCTCAAAGAATGAAGAATTACAAGTTCTTGCCTCTCATTCATCAAACAAAGGAAAAGGCTTTAAGAAAGGATTCTTCAAAAGGAATCGAGAAGATGGAAATGATGATGCTCCTACCTACAAAAGAAAACGAGACATGTCCAAGATTCAATGTTTTCGTTGTGATAAGTATGGTCACTTTGCGAGGGTGTGCCCTCAACGACCTAAGCTTCAAGTTGCCACTGCAGATGTTGAAGAAGTCACTCCACAAAAGGACTCCAGTGATTATCTATTTTATTCAGCCTTGTCTAGCAATGTTTCTACTGACTCTAACACTTGGTTGATTGACAGTGGTGCTTCTAGGCACATCACCGGATTCAGAAGTCACCTTTCAAACTTAATGGAAAGCAACTCTAGTGATCAAGTTGTTATTGGAGATGATGCTAGATATTCTGTAAAAGGGATTGGAAATTCCACTCTTCACTTGGATTCTGGAATTTCTTTGGAGTTGAATGATGTACTGTTCGTACCAGGGATAAAGAGGAACCTTGTTTCAATTTCAGCATTAGAAGACAAGGGTTATCAAGTTGCCTTCTCTAAAGGGAAAGTTCTTATATGGGCAAAGAACTCCAGCTTCAAAACTGCTCAAGTGATTGGAGTTAGACATGAATGTCTCTACACGCTGTGCACTCGTCCTCTTCAAGCACTTGTGCATAACAGTACCAGCATGTGTGATCTTTGGCATCGAAGATTGGCTCACATTCACTTTCGTGCTCTACCTATCATGGAGAAGATGGTCACCGGTCTTCCGAAATTCGATCAAGAACATGAAGGTACATGCAAGGGATGTGCCCTAGGCAAGAACACAAAAGGTACGTTTCATTCCAGTGAAAGTAGATCTAAATGTATTCTTGATCTCATTCATTCTGATTTGTGTGGTCCAATGTCTATTGCATCATCTAGTGGTTTCTTGTATTATATTATTTTCATTGATGATTACTCTAGAAAGACTTGGATCTATTTCTTGAGATCTAAAGAATCAGAAGAAGTATTAGAAAGATTCAGAGAATTCAAAGCATAGATTGAAAATTTGTATGGGAAGAGGATCAAAGTATTGAGATCTGATAATGGTGGAGAATACACTTCTAGCACATTTCGAGACTTTTGTATTGAAGCAGGGATTAAGAGGGAGTTCAGTGTTCCCTATAATCCACAACAAAATGGTATTGCTGAAAGGAAGAATAGGTCTATTGTGGAAGCAGTGAAAGCTATGATCCATGATCAAGACTTACAAATCTCTCTTTGGGCTGAAGCATCAAGAATAGCGTCTATGTTCAAAACAGGAGTCCCCACAGGATCTTAGAGAATAAAACTCCTGAAGAAGCATTCTCAGGCGTGAAGCCTGAAGTTAGTCATTTGAGGATCTTTGGCTGTCCAGTCTATGTTTATATTCCAAAGGAAAAGAGAACAAAGCTAGAACCTTCTGGGAAGAAAGGAATTCTTGTAAGCTACAGTGAGACATCAAAAGCTTACAGGATTTACATTCCAGGACAGAAGTCTATTGAGATTAGTAGAGACGTCACATTTGAGGAAGATGTTGCTTATAGAAGGTCCAAAGGCACTCCTATGGAGATTGATGAAGAAGAACCTCCTCAAGATATGGAAGTTGACCATATTCCAGAGAATCTGAAGGAGGACACAAAACCTAAAGAAGATATTGATCCAGCTGAGCCTTTGGATCCTACTGATGGGCCTCTAGACATTGTGATTGGAAAGAAAAGACCTCTTTGGGCTCGCAGGACAATGCAGGAAGCAGAAAGGTTTGCAGCTCCAAGAGTAGCCTTCAGAGAAAGCAAGAGACCTCACAAGTTCTCTAGTTATGTTGCCTTGATGAGTCAGATTATTGAGTCAGAGCCTTCAAATGTTGAAGAAGCTTCTAGTCAACAAGTATGGAAGGATGCCATGATTGAGGAGTATCAGTCTATACTTAAGAATGATGTTTGGGATATAGTTCCTAGACCCAAAGACAAATCTGTGGTGTCTTCTAAGTGGCTCTTCAAGATCAAGCATGCAGCTGATGGGAGCATTGAGAAACACAAGGCTAGATTTGTGGCTAGAGGGTTCTCACAAAAAGAGGGAGTTGACTATGAAGAAACTTTTGCTCCTGTGGCTCGTTACACGTCTGTTAGAACCATCATTGCTATTGCTGCATCTAGAGGATGGAAGATTCATCAAATGGATGTAAAGACAGCTTTTCTGAATGGCATAATGGAAGAAGAGGTTTACATTGAGCAACCAGAAGGATTTGAGGTGCATGGGAAAGAGTCTCATGTCGGCAAGCTGAAGAAGGCCTTGTATGGTCTTAAACAAGCTCCTTGTGCTTGGTATGAAAGAATTGATCAGTATCTTTCAAGTTTGGGTTTCTCATAGAATGATGCAGATTCTAACCTCTACTTCAAAGTAGTAAATGATGAAGCATTAATTTTGGTTTTATATGTTGATGACTTGATCATTACTGGTGAAGAACATCTAATTCTAAAATGCAAGAAGGAATTAGCTTCAGAGTTTGAGATGAAGAATCTAGGTCTTATGCATTCCTTTCTTGGCTTAGAAGTTTGGCAAAAGCCAGATGAGATGATTCTAAGTCAAGGGAAGTACACTGTTGACATTCTCAAAAGGTTTGGTATGATTGATTGCAAACCTATGTCTACACCCATGGAGACTAATTTAGATAAGTTGAAAGAAGCTGCAGCTAGTTCAGAACCAGTGGATTCTACGATGTATAGACAGTTGATTGGTTCATTGATGTATCTAGTTAACACTAGACCTGATATCTGCTATGCAGTGAGTGCACTTAGCCAGTTTATGTGTGAACCAAAGCAAATACATCTTGTAGCAGCTAAACATATCCTGAGATATTTATGCGGCACAATCGGATATGGGTTGAGATATTCTTCAAACGTGGATTTGGAGCTGCATGGTTTTACTGATTCTGATTGGGCAGGATGTGTCTCAGATCGGAAGAGTACTTCTGGTTGTTGCTTCAGTTTGGGGACTGCTATGATCTCCTGGTGTAGCAGGAAACAGTCTTCAGTGGCCTTGAGTACAACTGAAGCAGAGTATATTGCAGCTTGTGTGTCAGCTCGTGAGGCAGTGTGGCTTCGTAAGCTCCTTGCAGGATTGTTTGGACAATCAATGGAGCCTACTATTATACACTGTGATAATCAAAGCTGTGTGAAGCTTTCTGTCAATCCTGTGTTTCATGACAAAACAAAACATGTTGAGAGCAAGTCCCACTATATTAGAGATATGGTGCAAAGGAAAGCTATACAGTTGAGGTATATCAGTACTGAAGAGCAAACGGCAGACATTCTCACCAAGCCTCTTGCCAGGATTAAGTTTGTATACTTCCGAGAGAAACTTGGTATGGTGGAGAATGCAGCCTTGACTGAGAAAGAGTCTCAGTAATCAGTGATCCTTGATTGAGAATGCAACTCTCTGCTGAGAGAGAGTTGAGGTGTAAGCCCTTGATAATGCAATTCTCTGCTGAGAGAGAGTTGAGGTGTAAGCCCTTGATAATGCAATTCTTTGTTGAGAGAGAGTTGAGGTGCAAGCCCTTGATAATGCAATTCTCTGCTGAGAGAGAATTGAGGTGAAAGCCCTTGTTTCCACCCTCTGGGAGAAGCTATGGTGGATGTCATGTGTGTGACTCTATGACAACATCACGTGAGGGAATCCGTGATGATTTTTATTTATACCATTAATGGAAGTAGCCATAATGGTTAATATCACGTTGAGGTGATATTCTATTTTGTTTTCATTCTAATATGATGTGTCTTGTGCAAATGGAAGTTCATCCCTAGCTGAGAGGGAGTGTTGATTTTATAGCAGCTATGGTCTGCCCTTCACTCGCACAAGAAACACATGAATTAAATGAATGGCCTTCGGCTATTTAATTCATGTTCACTATATTAATAAATGCAAGAGCCGACCCTTTATGATTCATATATTCTTGTTTTAGCTTGAGCCGACTTTAACTTATAATTATCATTTATTGTATTTTCCTAAAGAGGCCGACCTAAGTCAAGAGGCGCCTTATGATGTATATATACAAGGTCACTTTGTCATTGTAAACATATTCCATCTCAAGCAAGTTCGCACTATTCTTTATGAGCAGAATTCGCACCTTATAGGAGCAGCTTGGATTCAAGGAGGATTTCATAGTCATTGCATTGTTTGTATTTAGAAGAAGGGCGAATACATTGTATCAAGCATTGGCCATTGTTGGGCCTGAGTTGTAAGCAGATTTCTGCTCTTGTGTTACCTTATATAAGAGAATCATTTGCTAGGTTTTTCTCCCTCAAGAGGAGGGTTTTCCCAGGGTATCTTTGTGCGTTCATTGTCTTATGTATTGCAATTCTTTTAAGTACTTTATTGATTGATCTGATCTAAGAAACACTAACAATTGCATTTCTCATATTGATGATTGACTGAGCCGTTAATATACTCCCGCTGAGGAAGTGGTCGAGTTGCATATTTACTTTCAGCATTGTAATTCCTATTTCTAGTCCTTCCATTGAATAAGTGGTCGAGTTGATTGTTATTTCCTCCCATTGTACTTTCCAGCAGTTCAGATTTTATGCTAACGATCCCCTTTCGAGTATGCTTTCACCTTGCCCATACTGGGATCTGGGTTGATCAGAAAGAGAAAGGGTTCCCTTCAATTGGTTTATAATTTCACTAACGTTAACGGGTGAAATTGATGTTTTGAATTTGAAAAAAAAATTGGTTAGCACATTTCAGTAGGTTTGGGAATTACGATTGATAAATCTAAGTGCAAAAAGACATTTATATTGTTTATAGAGCTAATGTATGAAAATAAATGAATTAAACTAATTGAACTTCTATCCTTACTATTGATTGCTTGCATGAGTGCAAGCGTTATTACAAATTAATTCTATCCATTATTTCTAATTTGAAACATGCTACTATTAGTTCAATTTGTTGGCTTGAAGAATTCTTTGGGTGTGATTTGGGATTCAAGGACCTCACGGTTGAATCTAGGGTGTCGGGGAAAGTTAGGATTGACTTTTGTTTTGTCAAAATTCGACATATAGGGCCAGATCTACAAGGGTTTGAAGTTGGGTGAAGGTTACTGTAATAACCACCCCAATTTTTTCAATTTTTGCAACTTGTTAGCATTAGAAATATAAACAAAGATAATCAACTGAAATCAACTACCTTCCATTTTCTGATCACCCAGATCTCGATGTGGGCAAGTTGAGAGCATACAGTGGCAAGGTTTACATTCCAATACTTGAAAGAAACCACCTGTTCAGTGGGGTGAGTAGTACGGAAAGAAACCACTTTGGCAGTGGGTACAACTGTAAGTAAATAACTCTTTCGCTTTTCAACGGTGAGTGCAAACAAGACCACTTATGCAGTGGGGTCAGTACAAGTAGCCACTTCTTTAGTGGATAAGAGATCACACCACTTATTTAGTGGGTAAAATGGAGATGCCACTTATTTAGTGGGGTTAATATCAAATCCAAATAAGAGCTAAATCACTGAATGGTACTACCAAATCAGTGTTCAATGAGAGCTCAATACAAAATGTTACTAATAATTACAAAATCTGCTATGTAGCTGCTAAGTATGGCTAAAACATGAAATGAACAATACCACATGAAAACCCACTAAGTAAATAAGCTAGCCCTACAACAAATTAGCAAATATTCTGCATAAAACATGACTAAATGGAGTTGTATCAGGTCTGATACACTGTTGCAGTGGTCTGATCTGAAAATTGCAGGTCTGAAACCATCTAAACACCAAGCTACCAAAATGGCACTCCACCCCTAAATGTCATACAAACACACCATAGAATGTCTCCAAACTTTTTGCAAGGTCATGGGAAGGTCAAGGCACCACCAAAGAGACTCCAAAGTCAGATTTGAAGGGGCAAATGTCTCCATAAAACCCACACCCCTCACACTTTGATCTATATGGCTTGTTGGGAGGGGCGATCAACTCCTGAAAATCCGAACTTCCACCAAAAAATTTGCAACTTTGCACAAAGGGTCGCCCAAGTCTGTAGAACACAATAAAGCAATACCCAAAAAATGATATTTGATGCTTCAGCCACTATGAGCCAAGAAGTGGTATGACCTATACTAGCAAAGGGTACAACTAGCAAGCAAAAACCTCTAGGAAACTCACTACAAACACTTTGCAAGGTCAGAAAACCACACTCCAAAATATTGCATTTAAAAAACATCAAAGCAAATCATGATGGAAACAAACTGAAATCTTCACCAAAGCTCCAATGGCGACTCTTGTAGTGAAGCCACTCTAATGTCCAGCTAGGGAGTATCTCTCAACTCCGAAACTAGAGCAACCTTGAGGGTTTTCGTCCTCAAGGCTTTGAAGGATTCAATCCACAATTCGACAACACTTCGTTATCTTCATTCAACATAGCCAAATGAGAGCTCCAAGACGAGTTTTTATAAAAGTGAGGGCACTCAAATTCAAATTCCTTTCCCCTCCACAAAGGGATGCCCCATCTCCAAGAGAAAATATTTAATTTAACTTTTATTTTCACTTAATCTCCTCAAACTTGGCGTTCACCTTAGGAATACAAAAATTGCTTTTTAAAACAACTTAAGTGACGATTGCCACGACGTTGAGCACACGGGGGTCACAAATGAACTTTTACTTAAGTCATAAAGTTACCTTTTTAGAAGACTTAAGTAATAGCAAATAAATATTACTCCAAAAACATTTGAACTCACCAGAGCTAACACTAAAAACCATTGCACAGAACTGTTGGAGGAAAGAGGCTAGGACCAGGTGCTAAAAACAACACTTACTAAAAGTAGTGAGTGAAATCTCCAAACTGGCTCAATCAAAATCAAATTGGAACTTACTAAATATAGTAAGTTACTAAAAATAGCCATTGCTAAAAATAGCAATACTGTTGACCAAGGCCTAAAAAAAGGTAGAAAAATCCTCAAAAGCTCACTAGTAACATTAGTATACTCCTTTGAACATGCTGACATGAATCCTTCAAGGATCTTGGAATCCCCTTAACCCTTCCACTTAGCCTATGGGAACTTCGGAAATAGGCTAATGGCCACTGAATAGCTTAGGATTGAGAAGGGGACATTATAGTTACCGGATCTTGTAGGTAGTTGAACTTTGGAAGCACTTTGGGCCAAAATAGACCTTTCCATCGCATTTGGAAGGGATGCAAACCTAAGGATCACCTATCAAATCGTCGAAATTGGATACTTTGTCTCTAGGGCATTAGAGGTAATTTTCACCTGTTGACATATTTTGTACAGTTGTACGGATCCGTAGTGTACTACAATCATCTGCAGCCATCATTTAGTTTGCGATCAGACAAAATATTCCTATACTCGGGTTGCATATCCCTTGTATCTACTAGTGTAAGTCTACGGTAGTCGTACTCGGTTGGCATACCATCTGCTCATTTGTTGATGGTATGAATTTTGCAATTTATTTATTATTAAATTTTTTGTTTTATTGTACTGTGGTTGCGGTTCATTTGGATTGGTTTTGTTAGGCTGTTGGTTGCAGGTCTTAAAACCCACGGTTGCTTTGCTAGCGAGGGGCTATGCATCGGGTGGCGCGGCCTATGTCCCGTTGTCGCCCCTCGCTTTGCCACCCCCTCATTTGCTTTGCCACGAGTGGCGTGCGGGAGCTGCCGCTGCGGGAGCTACCGCTCCATTGCCGCCTAGACGACAATCTATTTTTAAAAATTGTCCAGTGTAGTGGTCATATGGGCACCCAAGGGCCCAAAATTGGCCCCCTAATGTCGAAATTGGACAACTTTTTTCAAACGACCATAAATTTTCGCCACAATATCGGATTTTCGAAAATGAGATACCATTTTAAAGCTAGATTAGTGTACTTTGCAGTGAACAAAGTTATTTTTCCATTTTCTATTGGTTGGTGCCAGTATTTGTTATTTGAAGTCAGATCACTGATTTTGGCTCCCGAGCTTGTAACTTTTTTCCACAATCTTTGACTTTTCCGATTCTTGTAGTGTTGGAAAGGTATTGAGGAGCTCTATCAAGCCATTCATGCACATTTTCGAGATTCAGCCCTAGGTATCTTTTATTTAGATTTGTGCCTATTCACATTTTGGTTGATCACTTGGACATTGTATCACTTGGGAAGGTGATGTTTTGACTTTTGCACTTTAATTTCAGTTCTAGATATTGTATGTATCTTTTATTGCTTCAATCAGATTTCAAGGTTGCTCCATATTGAGAGTTTTCCAATGTTCCTTGACATCAAGATAGTCATCTTTGTGTTTGTTGCTTTATCACGATTCTAGAGTTTACTCAACAGTGTGTTTCCAGTGTTTCTCTGCAATAGGCTATATCATTATGGGGAGGGGGGGGCTATATAGTCTCTTTTCTTTCCTTCCTATGGAGGGGAAATTGATTGTATCTTTTCTCTCTTTTGGAGGGGTTTTTTCCCATGTGATTTTTCTCCTTTACTCCAATTGTGAGAGATCATTTGTAAATGGGTACCAAACATGGCCTTGTAGCCGGGACCCATCCTTGCATTTTTGCATCATTTGCATAATAATCTGCATCCTGAGTTGTACTTAAGGGGGGTGTTGGTGTGAATTAGGTGTTTTACCTAACTAGTTCCCTAGTAGGTCCTATTCATATGTTGAGTTTACTTAGGTCTTGGGAATCTTTCTAGAAGTCTTAGGTGTCATGTGATCTTATCTTATTTTATCATGGAATTTAATACTTGCGTCCTAGGCCATTAAATAATTGTTGAGGTAGTTGTATTGTACAAGATTAAGACACATGTCATGATCTTGTCTAATGCTATCTTACAACCTTGCCTTTATAAGAAAGACATCTTATGTACTTTTCATATTCAATTAATCAATCTTGCATCGTTAATCATAGCAAGATATTCTTGCCATTTCTCTCTTGTGGAGGATATTTTGGTTTGGCAACTGATCTTGGGGTGTTGGGAGTTCACATTCAACTCCTACACAATTGATGATTGAAATTTGTTATTTTTCTTTTATTCCTTAATGCTCTCCTCTCGCATGATGCAATGGACAATCTAACCCTAGAGGACTTTGGGCTATAAATAGCAGAAAACTATAAATAGTGTGCTTTGGCTAAAAATCACAAACTTAAAATATGCTCTTCTCTTTGAAAATGGTGAAGAGCTATATTTAGTGTGGGCTAAAAATAGATTTGTTTGGAAGGTGGCTTGGTGGATGATTTTGATAAAACTTGCCATTGTTTCAACAAAATTTGGTGAACTCTTTGACGAAGCTCTCAAAAAGCTTTGAAAATTTCACTTTTTTGTTTTCAATATGAAACACTCCTCATTGGCTTTATTGATCTTTACACCAATCCATGAATTGAAACCCTCTTCAAGGATATAAATTGTATGATTGTTATTTGATTTTTTTGTTTTTAACAAACAAGTGTGTCTATTCTCCATGTACATGTACTTGAAAAGTTCATCCATTAATAGAGCTGTGTCTTGTAACTCCTTGTGCACGTCTCTACGTTAGAATTAATAATTTTATTTAAAAAACTAAATGCCTCGTTCAAGCACGTGCCTTCAACCTTGGGTTATGTTTGATAGATTGAAAAATGCCCTTATCAAAGCACTTCTACCATCTCCTTCATGCACTTGTGAATTGAATACTTTGAAATTTGATTTGAATGAATTCCTTCAATGAGGTGCATGCCTCTCATTGGAGGATGCACTTGTATACAAAAAAACCTTATGAGTTGTGCACCTCTAGGCTATGCCTGCACATGTGAATAGGTAGCAAAATTTTGATTTCGAACTAAGAAATTTCAACATAATATGGTGCACACCTTAGTCTTGAGATGCACTTGTAAACTAAGCAAACTCTTCCTTGCTATGTATGTTCCTTTCTCAAGTACATGCTTGATATTTGACCATAAATTTTCTCTTTAAAACTTCTTAAGGGAGTTGTATACTTGTACTAGGAGGATGCACTTTTGAAGTGAATTTAAATTTGCTTTATGAGATGTGTGCCTATATACTTGGTGTGCACTTGTGAATAGGTTGAAAAATTTAAACAAAGTCTTTACATACAGTGGTGCATGCTTCCTTATCTTTAGACACACATTTGAGAATCACATGAACTTAGTATGAATAATTCTCTTGATATAGGCATGCAATTAGCCTCCAAGTGCATGTATAAGTACAAAAAATTGCCATATTAGGTGCATTTTTACCATACCATGTGTACCTAAGCATGTGCTTTAGATTTTGAATTCCTTGATGAAGTGCACCCTAGTCCCCTAGGTGTGGACCTGTGAATTGTCCTTGGAACTTACGTTTGGAATCTATTTCTAATCCTTTCACTCTATTGGACATTAATATGCAAACTCGAAGATGAAAAGTATTCTCCTTCATTGGTTTGAATTATATTTTTGACCTTAACAATTTTTTTTGAAAGTTCCATTGTTGACCTGCAAATATACGAATAAAAAGCAACAAGAAGGCTCATGAAACAATAGAAAGTTCAAAACATGAATTGTGCATGGGCAAAAAGATAAGGGTTTAACTAGAATTTGATACAATATTAATTTTTTTCGTATGGATAAAAAAAACTTCCCTCTTCTATGTGACCCTTAGTTTGATTGATTAGTATATGCGATCTTGCTTAAAAATAATCTTTGCATTACACATTACAATGGCCAATTCTAGTCATCAGGGAATGAAATTTTGTATTTTATTATTTTCTTTCAGGAGGTGGAGACCAAAGAGTATCTACTAGATGTGGAGTTGCCCCTACCTTTATAGAGTTGGAGGTTAGAGGTCAACTCAATTGAGAAAAGAGGAAGAGCTAGATCCAAGTGATGATTCTACCGTAGAAATTTTGGTGCATGCCTTGGTCAAAATAAGCACACCCCAATCTATGAAGGTTATGGGCTACTTCAAAAAGTATACTCTAATCATCCTGATTGATTCAGGCAACATCTATAAGTTTGTGGACCCCAGAGTAGCTAAACATTGAGACTATTACATGTATCTACACTCCAATTTTAATGTCATGATGGCTAATAGTAGAATATTGGCTTGCAAGGGAAAATGTAGGAACATTGGGGCTTTGGTGGGAAACTATAATCTGAATTTGATATGTTCATCTTCCTATTAGGTGGTTGTGACATGTTTCTTTGAGCACAATGGTTAGGCATATTGGGACCCATCTTGTGGGATTTCTGGAAAATGTGGATGCAATTTATGGATAGTGACAAAAAAAATATTTTCAAAGGGATAATAGTAGGGTTGACAAGCATAATTAACTCCCATTGTATGAAGAAATTATTAAAAAGGGTTCTCATTGGATTGCAGCACAACTTTGTGTTGTGCAACCCACATAATCAGTAAACTTGAATCAAACTTTAGAGTTACTAGAACTCCTAGCCAAACATGCCTTAGCATTTGAGGAGCCACATAGAGTCTCCTTGACATTCACATGATCGTACAATTTAGTTAATTCCAAGAAGCATGTCGCCAAATATTTGCCCATACAAATACCCTTTTATGTAACATCGAAATTGAATAGATAGAGCAAGAATTGCTTCTTGTTCGATCCAGTGCCAGCCCATATCATTCCTTGGTACTCGTTATTTGTAAAATGGATGGCTCATGGAGATTGTGTGTATATTTTTAGGAGCTAAATAAAATCACAATCAAGGATAAGTTACCAGTTCTTGTGATTGGTGAGCTACTAGATGGATTGCATGGGGTTTGTTTCTTCTCTAAACTATAATTATGATTTAGATATCACCAAATTTTCCTATGAGAGGAAAGTTGTTGGAAATGTTGTCATTGATGTCCATTCGTATTGGCAAGATTGTTTTTATTAGCATTGCTGTCAAAAGCTTATTGGCAAAATTGTTGTCATTGATTTCAAGATGTATGGACAAAATTGTTGGTTAGATATTGTCATTGATGTCAAAGAAGAGATTAGATTGAAAGAAGAATGAAGATATCAATGAACTGAATGCCACGATGATTTAATGCATGACACTAATAGATGCAAAAAGCAGATTGAGAAATTGGATAAAATGTAGTTTACTTGGATATTGAAAGATTAAAGAACAAAGCCAATAATATCCAAGGCAGTGCCCAAACATATTTCAGTATACCATTGGAAGAAGATTTTAAAATGACATTATGGGCTGACTTGAAACTAATATAACTATACATGCTGGCCGACTGTCTTTTCCTTCTTATAAGTTATCATTATCCACAGGGCCATTAGCAATTAGAAGCTTGACTATGGGTGGTTTTACCATGTTTTGCAAAATGTTTATTATGTCTGCCCACTGAAATTATCATAAATGTGTCTTGCTTTCTGTACTTTATTTAGGTATCATTTTTTTTGTATGGAATTTCTAAAATTCAAACATTTATCTTTTACAGAAGGTCTTTCAAATACTGTTTGTATGAATCTACTTTTAAAAATATAACTGATTGTGTTTACCATAGCTTATGAACTAATCAGGTTGACAACATAAGCCAGTGAATCAAATGAGACAAGCTGTTTTGTGATTAATTTATATTTTCTAATGTAAAATTAGATTTTGAAAATGGTTATTGATGCTCCTTTTTCGATGCAGTTTCAGATGTCATCATTACACATAACCTTCCCGACAGAAAAAGAATGGGAGAAATTGAATCAATTTGGTTTTCTTCAGCGTATTGGAATGCAGTATCATTGGAAAAATCGTGACTATAAAAGGTATGTCAATTGAAATTTGTAGTTGGATTTTGATGGCTTAATATTTATATTGCTGGTTCTGGTTTGGATCTTGGTTTGGGTTTGCAGATCCAACAAATTTTTTTTGTGGGGTTGGTCCATACAAAAAACATGTAAAAATCATATACATATATTCCCAGGTTAAGAGTAGGAATTAAGGTTAGAATACCACATAGCATCATATAATCAACAAAACCACCATACACTTGAATGTCATTTAAAACATAAATGATAAATAACTATAAAATATTCATTGTTCAAACTTTGAGTGTAATATTAAAATAATAATATTAAGTTCGACAATCAGTTTTAGGTGTCATATATATTTACTATTTTCTAAATCATAAACATCAACATCATCATTGACATTAGACGATGTAGGTACATTTGAAGAACCATAAGCAATGCTACTTACAATTGCACTAAAAGTTTGCTCACTTTCTAGCTCCTCATGTGCAGCATGTTGGGAAGTGGAAGAATCAAATCCAGTATGCTCTAGCTCCATATCCCACAGTCTTGTGTCCTCTGCTTTGTAGCCATGCTGTTTGTGCTAAAGGAGCCACAAGTTGGAATGCACGTACTCTAAGTTCTCTGCCTTTGTGGAGTGCAATCGGTTGCGTTTTATTGAGTGGATGAAGGAGTATGTTCTCCACTCCTCTTAGATGCAAATGAACTAGCAACCTATTAAGACAAACTAGAGATATAGAATAACACATTATAAAAATTATAAAT
The DNA here is from genome assembly GCA_007115665.2 of Sequoiadendron giganteum. Classification (NCBI taxonomy): domain Eukaryota; kingdom Viridiplantae; phylum Streptophyta; class Pinopsida; order Cupressales; family Cupressaceae; genus Sequoiadendron; species Sequoiadendron giganteum. Next base: position 51,162,635 of record CM021102.1, read on the forward strand.
GAAGTTTCAAAGACAAAAAAATAAAAATCTGTTAAACTTACTTGCGATAAATTTTTTATTGCTAGAGGTTGTAGGTGTTGGAATTGTTGGTCATGGAAGTACAACCAACTGTGAACATTCTATTTAAACTTATTAGAAAGAGCCTCAATACTTTGACCATTGGAGTGTACAAAATCAATGCACTCTCATGACTATGTCCTTCAAATTAGGATCAAGGAAGAGTCTAGGAATGTTGCCTTTTATACTTTAGCGACTTCAAAATATCTGTATGTGTTCCATTGTGTTCCATCTTTGAACAATAATTTTATGCACGTGTTTGAGGAAAGTTTCTTTAGGATCTTTCTTTTTTTCATTTATGATAGTATTCATCTTCTTAATTATTGAATTGATGCTATCATATGTTTCTCCCAAGCAACGCTTGTCCATGTTGATATAACAAATCATACTCAAAACAACCTTGATGAAACTAATGAGATATTCCACATGATCAGACCAAGAGTCATCTAGGGTCATTCACTTAACATTTGTTGCCTTCTCAATGTTGCCTTATGTTAGTAAATAGATTTGTCACTGCGATGCTTTGATGAAAAATAGCTTGACTTGTCCAATGGGCAGTGACAAAGTTTACAACAATTGGAGATATTGTTATTGGATTAAGAATTTTCATCTGTGTTTGAGAGGGGCAGGTCCCTCATATGATGGGTTTAGGTTTTTTTGGGGCATGCTTTTAACCAAAAAGCAGGAAAGACACACAAATTAAAATTAAAGGGAAAAGGAAAACTCCAGGTGTGCAACTAGAGGGGTATGGACACAAATTTTCACACTTTGTCGCTGCGATGCTTTGATGAAAAATAGCTTGACTTGTTCAATGGGCAGTGACAAAGTTTACAATAATTGGAGAGATTGTTATTGGATTAAGAATTTTCCTCTGCATTTGAGAGGGGCAGCTCCCTTGTATGATGGGTTTAGGTTTTTTTGGGATATGCTTTTAACCAAAAAGGAGGAAAGCCACACAAATTAAAATTAAAGGGAAAAGGAAAGCTCCAGGTGTACAACTAGAGGGGTATGGACACAAATTTTCACAGTCAAAGTAGCTAGCATAAGAAACTATTCAAAATTGTAGATCTGAAAGATATCTACAAGATATTGCTTAAACATAAGATTTTTTTTTTCGATAGAAGATTAAGTTCAAGATCTGCGTGTGATTGTTTAGATTCTAACATGCAAAAACAGAGACATATAATACTAAGAAATCAAGTAATACTAGGAAATCAAGTATTTTCAATTGGGTATGGTTTTAGCCATAGTTGATGAATTTGAGATCACCTCTTTTTCTTAGTTAGTGTGTTGAGGTGTCACTTAATTATCAATGTAAGTAATTAAAAATTAGATTTAATGTACATATTAGTTAGGTTCTTCCTTATTGACTTTGGCTAACAATGGAATGGGTGATGACCGAAGGTGCTATTTTTTTCCCTTGTTGAATATTACCTTATTGCATGCAAACAAGGCTTTTTTCTCATCATTTGTTTACTACCTGATGCTTGCAGTTGTATTGATTGCTTCTAGGCTACTTGTGCACATTAAAATAACTCTCTTCTCCAATTTGTTTGTTGTGACACTACCAGTCCATTTTTTTATGCCTTGAAGAGGAATTAAACATTTTAATGACTTTATTTGCACTTTTGGTATACAGTTTTGACGATTTTTTAATGGATTTGAAACAAAGCAAAAGGAAGACTATTCGTCAAGAACGCAAAAAGGTAAAAGGCAAGTTTTATCAAAAGCATTATGCAGTTAGAAAGTTTGTATTAAAATAAGTTTCATAAAAGGCACAAATGATAACAAAGTATCAATGGGAATGAACATATAAAGGATGTTTTGAGCGCCGACAACATTGTTTTATCTAGGGGCATTTGTTTCGATTAGTTATTTGCAAACTATATTCAAGATCTGCAAAACCTACTTCAATTTGAACTTTCTAAGTGCAATTCAAGTCTGATTTAATTTGGGATCTCAAATAGACTGGAAGAAAATGATAAGATCAGAGGAAGCACTAATTCTATTTGTCAATGATAAGGGAAATTGCTTTAAATTAACACATTGAACTGCAATACTTTAGAATTTAAATCAGAATTATAATGATAACAACAATCACATAATTAACAGTCAAAATCAGAATTGAAACAATAAACAAACTGTAATAATCACACTAACATCATAATCAACTATTCAAATCAGGACTGAAATCGTAAACTGCACACATAAACAAGAAAATAAACATAGGCTATTCCACCAATTTTCACAAGTGGGTCCTTTTTCAATCAGACTGATGCATGGAACAAAAAATCACTCCTCAAACAACTCCTTTATTATTAATACAAATCAAATGATTTTGTCGAGAACGAATGAATCGTTTTTAAAGATTTAATATTGAGGGTTGGTAATGGGAGCTGTGATCCCTCACATCTTGCAGGGATGCCACTAGACTGACAATCTCCTACCTATGCTCCTTTGCATTGAACACTTGTTACTTTTTCCCTCCTATCTCCTCATGTGAGGATCCACTCCATCTTCTCTCCATCATCTCCCTCCTACAAACCTTTAGGTTTGCTCCTATAGCTTGAACACTTTCATCTTCTATCTCCTCCTATAGGGCAACTACTCCTTGTTTGTACTCCTCTAATGCTCATGTATCAACTACAGGCCTACCACACACTACCACTTAAATGGGGATATCACTCTAGTATGCCTACCAATGCTAAGATGTCCTTAGGGAGACTTGAACCCTAGTCTCCAACATGAGAACCAACTAGTCCTAGCATTTGACCACAACCCCTTTGACTAGAACAAATGAATTAATTGTAGAGTGACATACACCTTAAGAATCCTCTCAAACAAAATAAAGTAGCTAGAATATCTAGTATCCATAGGCTTGAGGAATTCCTTTCTTAAAAAAGTCCTAAACAAATCAAGTGAGTTGTGATGGTTGCAAATGAACATCTATATGTCTCTCTTTGGCTACCACTGTATTCACGCAATTTATTTTCTCAATGTTTTGTTCAAACATGAACACAACATATGGTCTAGAAAATGTTCTTGTAAGCACCCTCCACGATGAAGCCAATTAATTTACGTGAGCTGTATAGGTCACCACTTGTACAACATTAGAGGACACAACCTCCTCTATGGTGTCCTTCAAAATTTGACATTGGAAGTTTGCATCTTTTTTCTTCCTTAAACAATCAATAGCTCTAAAAAAATAAGTATCACCTATACATGTGACAATGCTGTTGATAAAGGGCCAAAGTCTAATATTGGTCCACCCATCCCTCATGATAGAACAACCATCCCCTATCTAAGTTTGCCTCATTTTCTACATCACTACACCCACCTTAAAAATTTATCTATCAAGAAGAGTAGTGTGGAGCCTATGTTCTCTAGGGGGGACAAATGAGGGACCCACGACAATTGTATCTTTGAACATTTGTTTCAAATAGGGAGAATGTGCCATATGAAATGGTATAGCATGGGCAAAGAAAACTTTCATAATAGAAGACTCGACTACTTCACATGATTGCATATTAATTATTCTTGCAACACTAGTAGCTCTTTTCTTTCCCTTGGTGGAACTCTCTCCCCTTTGACTTTAAACATTTATGGTTTGGGTAGGCAATGACATGCTAGGCTGCATAGTCTCTATTAGCATTCCTTTATTTCTTGCCCCACCCTCCAATGTACAACCTAGTCACCTCGACCTTCTTAGTTAGATTTATTTTTTTGCAACCTTTTACCCCTTATTCAATTATGTGCAAAAGATGAGAGTAAATCCTTGTGTACCTGCCACTATAGTCTTTGTTGCACAAATGACATTAGTTATACTCTACTCCCCCCTTGTATTTTTTTTTCTTGTCTTTGTTTATGGTTATTGCAAGTTGTAAACTCAGTTTTGTTTTGGATTAATGGGCCCTTTACATAAGTTTTGAGGAGTTGAGAAGAGTAGTCAAAAGGTTAATTTGAACTCACAATCCCTGCAGCACTCCCACTCCTAGAAGAATCCCCAATAGCACTTCTATGGCCTCTTTGTTGAATTTGAACCTCTTCACCCTCATTGCTGTGCTTCTTTTTTTTTTTTGATGAAAATATGAAACATAGTTGCAAGTGCAAACATAAAACAAAAGATAAACAAAAATTTCTCCCTAAGTGTTTGAAACTTTGTCATGTCCCCTTTTTGAAATAGTGCGCCATGGAGAAGACCTTTAGCTTATTCCCATTTCTTGTAGGCTAAAGGGAAAAACGAGGGAAATAAATCTTATGGTTTTTTTAAGTTGAGCTCGGTAATTTTTAATTTAAGGGGCAGGTTAAATAATATTATTATTAAAATAAAAAGTATTTTCAAATACTAAAAATAAAATAAAATTAAAAATAAATTTTAAATACTAATTGAAGGGATATTTATTCAAGGGCTCAAATTGGAAATTTTTAAATAGAAGGCACTTCTCTTCATTTTGGCATTTTCATTATGAGGTTTGGCATTTGAATTTTGGCATCTGAGGATGAAACCCTTGTCTAATAACTCAATTCATATATCTCAAAAATTATCACAATATTTTCTTTTTGTTAAAAATTTAAATCAAACTTGTTTAGTGTTTCATCCATATGTATAGTCAGACATTCGTCCATATGGGACAAGATTCCATCCATACGCGATAGGAACTCCTTTATTCATTTGGGATAGGCATCTTTACAAATGAGATAGGCGTATATCTATATAACATAGGTACACACTTTGGCCAGAGACTTACTCATCGAGACCATTTAGGTCTTTAGTCACTAATTGTAGACTACACTTCCCTATTAGAAGTGTACCAAGGTCGTCGTCTAAGAGGAGTATGCATATATATAAATAAATGGCTTGAGTCTCGCCACAAAATTCGACCTAAAGCCTTGGGGAGTGAAGAAAATCGAATCGAGATTTCTTTTGAGTACACAATGAATGTAATTTATCCTAAATTTACTTTGGAGGTTTACTTTTAATTTTAATTAATTCATTCATTTATGTGTTAAGTTGAGAGAATGATTTATTTAATTTTCTTAGTGAGTTGGAAATCCAATCTCACAGTTGAAAACTTGGGTATTGGGAATCTCCTTCGTTCACCAGACTTCCTACATACCCACTTTCAAACAGGATCAAGGTGTATTGTATATGTAGTTTTTGTTTTTTAACTATGTTTCATATAACTGTGTGAGTGGGCACACAATCCTTTCTAGGGTTCAATTTTTCTAGATAGTTCTTCGTTGGCTGCCATCCACTCAAGTGAAATAGGGACAAAAACCTAATTAAAAAGATTACTTTTTAAACACACTCTAGGGAGGTGTTGAATGTTAAGTTTTGATTATGAAAATTTTCATGTTTATTTAAAACATAAGTTTGATTTTTTTTATTCAAATGGTTATAGTTTTTGCATATTAGGTGAAATACCCAATACTTAGGTCACTTATAAGCAAATGCATCATAAATTTAATTGGTTCATGATTATTTTACTCTCAAGAATTTAATCCTCATCTGTAATGCCCCCTTCTCAGTAGCCGCCCAGTGATCATTTAGCCTTTATTTATTCCCGAAGGCTAAATAGGAGAAATAAGGGAATAAATATTAAATTAATTATTTGTAAAGTTATCTCAATTCAATAAATCAATATCATAAGATAGCTTTGTATTTAATTAATTTAATAAAGTGACTAAAATAAATATCATATCATAAAGTCACTTGGGAATAAAATAATATTATTTTCTAGAAGCTTCTTGAAGGTGAATGAGAATTCCTTATAAGGAGCTCAATGCAAGTGATTTGATCATGTCTTGAGTTGTTCTATTTTCATATCTGTGTGGTAAGAGCTTGCATGCGTGCATTATCCGAGGGTTTGAAAACTCTAGGATACCAGGTTCGGTTGTGCAACATCAACCCTAGTTGGAGATTTGGGAGGGAGATAATTCAATCTTCCGTTGGAGCAAAATTTAATGGTCTATGACCAAATTTTGGTGGAGTTGAGAAAATCGATTTTGGAAGAAAATAATAGCAGAATTTTGAAGTTCATTTGCAGCATTGGTAGAATTCAATTTTTGAAGGAAATAATTGCAGGATTTTTGGAAATCATTGGCAGCCTTGATAAGTTCGATTTTGAGAAGAAATCTGGAGGTAGCATTTACAGTTTATATCAAGTCAATTTCTTCATTTTTGGGGGATGATTTCTTGGCTTCAAGGAAGTCGATTTTGGAGGTTATCATTGGCATCAAGGGTGCAGCAGTATTTCATCAAAAATAATTCGATTTTGAGCTTGCTGGGCAGCTTGTGCATCAATTCATATTGAGAGTTAGGGCGCAGCCATTTTTGCATCAAATAGACGACTTGGGAGAATAAATCGAATGAGTGTGGCATTGCTGGTTTAGCTTCTTCAAAGGCTTCGAACCAGGTTCTTTATTCGTTGTAGTCATTGCATTTTAGCTGCATCTTTATTTCTGTTAGTCGCTGGTCTGCTATAGCTTGTATTTGCATCAATATAGATGAAACTTCATTGTAGTGATTTGAATCATTTGGTCATTGTAAAGTCGTCTCCTTGAGGGGGACTAGTTGCAAACATTATTGTCAGAAATTGTAATCAGATTCAGTTACACACTGCAAAATTAAAATTGGAATTGGGAATGCATGTGATATGTTTGTCAAAATGTCTCAGCTGTAACTATTCATTTTCAGTCATCTTTCCATATTGAAAAATCAGAAAAAATACATAGCATTGCATCTCTATTTCCAGGTTAGTCATTAGTATATTTCTATGTTCCATGGCATTTCAGGGATGGGGACGGGGGGACGGCAGGGGACGCGTTTCCGGGACATTTCCTAAGGGGCAATTTTTAGGGGACGACGACATACAAAATACATATATATGATTTTTTCAAAATTTATCAATATATTAGAGAGAGAGAGAGGGAAAGAGAGAGATATGTCAATAAATTAATAATTGATAACAACAATATCAATATATAAATAAATCGTGAGAGTAGTACTATAACAGCATAAGAAATGTTATTAAAGCATTATAAAATTTATCACAGCAGTATCAAACATCAATAAAACCATGGTCTATCAATATCCAAATGTCTCAAACATGTATCCAGATGTCTAAAACTATTTGTGGTTCTTCTAATTTACTTTTATCTAGATCATCTAATATGGATGGTGATGATATTTTTGAACCCATATGATAATGGTTGATCGGTGATGACTGATTGTTGACACTTGACATTATTATTTTTTAATTTTAATTTACAATATATATCATGACATTCGAGTTTGACTAATTGATAGTTTAATATTTTTATTTTTATGGTGGTGTTGTTTACTATACAATATATGATGCTATGTGTGGTATTTTGAACTTAACTACTGCTGCAAATATGTATATATTTCTGATTTTTATATATTTTCGTATGGATGAACCCAAACCCAAAAATAAATTTGACCAAACACGAACCAATACCAAGACTGGTAACTTGGGACAATAGGGTTTGGATCATAAATAATTAGTGTTAAATTTATGTAGTGTCTTTTTGTCATAGTCTAGTCATAGAGGCAATAGGTATCTTTCTTTTTGAAGCATTTACCTCAACTTTTGATATACTATATCCGATTCATCTCTATTCTTCTAAAACCATAATATTTACTGAACAATCAAGTGATTGCAGAAGGTTTCTATGAGGCATGTTAGAAGTTCTCCTCTACTACATTTTAAAGAACTATTAAAAAATTAAAATGAGACTTAGTAATACTAATGACAAAATGTTAATATTTTGTCTCCATCAAACTTTAGCCAAAAAAATAAATAAATTAATCCTGGGAGAGATGGTGGGTCCCGTGCGACCTTGGGAAGGAGAAATAAACTTCAAAAAAATCGAATTTTTTATTGTTTTTTAATGTTTGAAGCTCTCAGCCTGCAGGGGACAACTAGCCATCCCCGAAACGTCCCCAATCCGTACTGGGGATGGGGAACCGTCCCCAAACTTCCGGAAACGTTTCCTATGAATTTTGCTATTTTAGGGACGGCAGGGGACAGGGACAGGGGGTTTTGGGGCAGGGGAGGCGTCCCCATGTAACCTTGGTATATTTCCTTTTGCATCTTTTATGTCCTTGTCACCATTAGATGCATCAAAAATACAAAAAGAAACAACATACAACAGTTGAAGAATTTGCAAGAAAAGTGTTTGACAGATATCCCGAACAACAAATTCAAAAAAATTAATGTCAGATTTGGCAAGGCTTCTTACATCATCACAACTAATTATAAACTAACTCAATTAACTAGGATGGTTACATAATTGAAAAATCAATAATTCATGGCCATAGTTACCAACTAAAATTAAAATGCCATGACAATGGATGCAAACTTTTTGCTCATTGAAAGTGTCCTGAAAGAGTTTAATGTTCGTTAGTAATCCACAACATTTCATTAAATCAACACTTCTTAAACTATCCTTAAAACATATAGACTTGTATTTCTTATCCATTATGTCAAATTACGTCATTATTGAAATTATTACTACGGGCAACAAGGTTAATATTATATACTCTAAGTGAAAGATACCCTTTGAATTTTTTCTTGATTTTCAATGACCAATACAATGTAATCATGCACCTGTTAAGGTTAGCTCCAAACGAAAACGATGCGGAAAAGAATTCTAACCAAGAATGCACCCTAAATCCACTTAAGGAAGAGGGGTGGGCATATGGTCAGAGGATCCCTAGGATCTAATAACTCAATAATTGACTTGATTACAATTGAGAGAGAGAGAACTAAACTCAACACCAAGAATGCGCACACAAGATCCTTTAGAAGGCGAGGTGGTAACATATGGTGGAGTGCTAATTACAAAACTGAAAGAAATTAGGCGGATAACCAGCCATGAGAGAAATTATAAATAAACAATTCATCCGCTGTGGCAGGCATCCACTCAAGAGTGAGAATTCTCCACTTTTCAGTGGGTACAATGAGAGATACAAAATTTATTCTCCGCACTGGCGGTAAACCATCCAAGGGTAATTAATGTTTGCTTAGAAATTATGAGTAAATGCAGCAATAACATATGGTTGGATTAGTACTACTAATGCACAACCTCACAATCAAAATAATTTGCAGTTTACTAGTATTACAATGATAGAACAAAGCCACTATGTGAAGAATGATTCTCTCAAATTACAAAGCTCTCAAACATTGAAAAATGAAGCCAAAATCTGATTCTTTTGAAGTTTGATAATTAAAACCAGCAAACAAAAACTGTTAACCAGCAAACAAAAACTGTTGACCAGCAACCTGTGAATCAAGGAAATGCTCATAACTTTATCAATTTCCCTCCGAATTGAGTGAAATCAAATGCAATGAACCTTTGGAGGATAGGCGCCCATGTCATGATGAAGAAACAGCTTCAAAAAACCAGCATTAATTTACTAGCACAATTCCCAATGCACATAGAATGGTACGACCCTTAGCAAAGGCGATTTTGCAAGAACAAATCACACACTCCAAAAAAAAATCTGAAATTCACTAGGAAGGGTCGCCATGACCTTAGTAATGAATTTATTAAATGCCCACAAGGAAATAAAAATCATACAAGAAGCTGGAAATGAAATCGACCTTCAGCTGTGTAGAAACCAGCAACTTGAAATCTGGAAATCACACCAAAATTCACTTTGAAGCTCTATCTGCTAGTCTGATTTGAGAAGCAGCCTGAAAACCAACTAGGTGTTATCTCTCAAACACGAAATTGGATTGAAACTAGGAGGTCAACATTCCTCGAAGTGCAAAATGAGTAGTCATTTCGACAAAATAATTTTAGCATAAACATGAGATACCAAATGCTGGAGCAAAGCCTCATTTTTAAAGAAGATGAGATGACTCTTCAAGTTCTCAAGATGGGACACCAAAAGCCTTTGACATATTTTTAAATTCAAAAAGAATAAACCTTCTCCAAATAGGTGTCCACTTCAAGGCATTTAAAACTTTATTAAAATTATTAAAACTCCTTTATGAAGGTGTCCCCCTTCATGTCCCTCTCTTAAACACCACTTAAAGTTAACACCTTAGGCCAAGGGGTCAACTTGAAATTAGAACACTTTGCCTTGAAATGAAGTATTTCACCAAAATATTGCTTTTAAAAACCCAAAGCTCAAACCCAAGCAACTGCTCCAATTGAAAATGAAGAGCTGAAGACTGACAACTTCTCACTGCCATAAATAGTATTTACTAAAAATAGTAAATACCAAGAAATACCACAAAACCTCCAAGCAAGGAAACCCTTAATTCACCTCAACGAGCCTACGGGCCTTCGGAATAGGCTGATGAGCAACTGATATGATCGCTGATGAGAAGGGGACATTACACTAAGCACAAAAAACGAATTTAAATGAGTTCCATCTATACAATCTTGACTATTATAATCAAATCAAAATAAGTAAGAGACCCCATAAAATTCTATGGAGAGCAAATTGTTAGGACTCTCAATATGTTAGGAGTTGCAGTTAGGAAACGAAGAGATAAATCACCAATCAAATGCAGATTTTAGATACATGAAACAAAGGAATGAAATCAAAATTTAAAGAATAGAGCGAGACAACAATTTTAAAGCGGTTCACCCTTAAACTTGGGCTATGTCCACAAAACAACAGACCATTAAATTAAATTTCCAGCAAATATAGATTACAATAACCTGGAGCAAATAGCTGCAATGTGCAGAAACAAATCCACGATTTCATTGCCCTATTTTTACCACTCACTGTGCTTACATGCACCAACAACCACCTGCAATCTTGTTCACACTACACCACGTGACTTGCAACAACTTCTCATACAACCATTCGAATTCCACACAGCAAAATGAATCCAAAATTGTGACTGTCGAAAACCATGACTCTTGGTTTCCAATTCGTAGCAATAAAATGACACTATTTCGGGCAGTTTCTCCAACTGTTTTTAACCGAATTACAATACATGTTAAGAAAGACAGAATGGTAAAAAAATGGATTAATTAATTACACGAAGCTAAACGCTTCAAATGGAGATTACAAATGTACAAGAAAAGAAAGTTTCTAAAAGAAACTGAGAGAGATCGATAAGACAATCTTATCCAGAATATTACAGTATAATACAACATTATTATTGAGCATTAATTAAATGATAAATATTATTTTAATACCCTCCCTTAATGCTCAATTTGTCAACTACACCAAGATGCCCCTTGAATTTTACAAACTTATCTAAACTGAGCGACTTGTTGAGAATATCTGTTGTTTTATCCTCTGTCGGAACATACAGCAACTTAACTGATTCGTCTTCAACAAGCTTCTGGATGAAGTGACAATGAGTTTCCACATGCTTGGTTCTTTCATGGAAGACTGGCAAGTTTGAGAACTCCCCGATTATCACAGAACAAGGGAGTCGGACCTACTTGAGATATTTGCATATCCGCAAGCATTTGACGAAGCCAAATTGCGTCACAAGCTGCCTTAACTGCTCCCCGATACTATGCTTCTGTTGAGGAGAAAGCCACTGCCTGCTGCTTGTTACTAGTCCATGTGACTGTACCAGATCCCAAACTGAAGACATACCCAAATGTTGATTTCCTGTCATCAACCGAACCTGCCCAATCTGAGTCTGTGAAACCAGAGAGTCTAGGATCGTGACTCCTAGTGTAAAGAAGTCCATAATCAGAAGTGCCCTTCACATAACGCAGCACACGCTTCGCTGCTACCCAATGATCAGCCTTGAGGGCTGTCATGAAGCGTGCAATGTAGCTCATTGCAAAACTGAGATCAGGCCTAGTGGCAGTGAGATAGATGAGGCTGCCCACTAGTTGTTTGAACAATGATTCATCAACTACCGGTGAGTCTGACTTAGCTGACAACTTGAGCCCCTTTTCCATGGGTGTGGAGGCAGGTTTGCAATCCTGCATTCAAAACTTATCCAGTAGACTTCAAGCATATTTGGATTGGGACATGAAGATACTGCTCTCGGTCTGCCAAACCTCAACACCTAAACAACAATGTAAAAGCCCCAAATCTATCATGTCAAATGTGCTGCAGAAATCTTGTTTGATTTCAGCGATCAAATGTGCCGAGTTGCCAGTAATGATCGGGTCATCCACATAGACAACAAGAATAAGAATATCACTACTAGTATGTTTGACATACAAATTAGAATCAGATGGACTCCTTTGAAAGCCATGATCTGTGAGGTACTTGTCAATCTTAATGTACCAAGCCCGAGGAGCCTGTTTCAGGCCATAGAGTGCTTTTACCAATCTGCACACCTTGTGTTCTTTACCTGCAACCTTGAACCCTGGAGGTTGCGTCATGTAGACTTCTTCCTTCAACTCACCATTGAGGAAAACACTCTTAACGTCCATCTGATGGACTTTCCAACCAAACTGGGCTGCTAAGGTAAGGACGAGCCAAATGGTACTCATCTTGGCTGTAGGAGCAAAAGTCTCCTCGTAGTCAATGCCTTACTTCTGTGAGAACCCTCTAGCAACGAGACATGCTTTGTACTTGTCAAGGGTTCCGTCAGCTTTGTATTTAACTTTATACACCCATTTGCAGCTAATGGGCTTTTTCCCTGGAGGAAGATCATAAAGGACCCAAGTGTGATTCTTTTGAAGACTCTGGTATTCATTCTCCATAGCCTTTTCCCACTCAGGAATTCCTTTAGCATCTTGTTATACCCAAAATGAAATTTTTGGCATTCTGCTTAAATTGAGCTAAACAACGTAAAAATGCCATCTAAAGTATGTTTTAGGTCAAACCAAATATGAAATCCTTGTGGGTTTCTGTCAAGGAACCTATGGTTAAAATTTTGAAAAAACGAAAATTAGGGTTTTACACCCCTATTTTTATGGAAACCCTAAAAAATAGGACCTTCCCGGAAATGATTGAAAATAATTCTGATAGGCTTAATTGCCTTCACGATCACACTGATCAAGTCAGAATTATCAAAAAATATGTTTTACTCTGGTGGGTCTATTTCTATTTTTCAGGAACAAAGTTAGGAGCTCCGCAGCCATTAATGGCAGATTGGCCAGTACCAGGTGCTGAAAGCTAAACCTCAAAAGCTTCAACGAAGAAACCATGGCGGAAAAAGATAAAAATGATGACGTTCAACGAAGGAGATTCTCAAAACGGAAAAGGCCAAAATTTGGCTAAGTCTGGAAGGTGCACGTTTTGTCTACCAAGGCAAAACATAGTCTACAGTGGTTAAAAGCGCCCCTCTTGAAGAAAGGCGCCCTTGAACCTTAGAGGGCAAATCAAATCATCTGGCAGTGTCAAAACAGTCATCCTCTTCACTTTCATACTAGCTCGACAACGAAACAATCAGCAAGATTATCTGATTCAGCAATCATTGACCGACCGTCAGCGAAGTATGGAGGATCCATTGACGACAGAAGTGCCAAATCTGAAAACTTCAAGGTAAAAGCGCCCCTGCTGGCCAGGGGCGCCCCTCAGTTGCAGACATCAGATGAATCCAAGAGCTGTAGCTTTATACATGATATCTTTCCAGCTTCCTCCCGGCTACGTGATCAATCTAACAGCAAGTCCACAAGACACACCAGACGATCACGAGACGAGATCAAGCAGAAAAAGCCAAAATTAAAAAACTGGAAAGATAAGCCAGAAAATGGCTAAGGCATGGCTAAAAGCGCCCCTCTCAAGGAAAGGCGCCCTTTCCTAAAGGTGTCCAGATTCAGCCGGAATCTTCACTACCTCCCAAGACGACCTTCTCAGCTATGACCTATCTCGTCAGCGAGACTATCAGCAAGAACTTCCGACAAATCAATCGACCGATGAAGAAGGTCAAAGGCTGGCAGTCCACAACCAAGATAAAACTAGGCAAAAGCTAAAAGCGCCCCTGCTGGCCAGGGGCGCCCTTTAGTTTGGAGGCCCAAAACTTGCCAGCTGCCACTGCAAAGTCAGGCATCGTGAACAAGACTGAACCAGCTACCCGACACATCATCAAGCAGTAGGCAAAAGCTAAAAGCGCCCCTGCTGGCCAGGGGCGCCCTTTAGTTTGGAGGCCCAAAACTTGCCAGCTGCCACTGCAAAGTCAGGCATCGTGAACAAGACTGAACCAGCTACCCGATACATCATCAAGCAGAATCATCTGATTCATCAAACATTGGGAACGTCAGATCAAAGCAAAGAGGGTCTGAAAAGGTCAAAACGAAGAACGAGTCAGTGAAAATTGACTAAAGCATTGTCAAAAGCGCCCCTTTCAAGAAAAGGCGCCCTTCTTTCTGGAGGCCTAAACTCAGTTTTCTGAGCTAACCTCTCCCAGGCATATCTAGTCACATTGATCCTGCCTCAACAACAGAACTGTCAGATACTGCTCGAGATCAACTGAGCAACCTGAATCGAAGATCAAACAGGAGCACTTCAGCTTGCAAAATAGGCAAAAAAGATCAAACTCAAGGTTGGACGCCTAAAGGAAAGTCAAACAGAAATGTTGACTTGAGTTAGCAAAATTTGGAGCCAAAAAAGAGAAAAACACTCCACAATCAGTGGAAATCATCTTTTGGAACTCCAAATCAGGACTGAATGATGAGTTATCTTCCATACTTTGTGGATCTTAACCCTAATTGCCTTATATTCATGCTAGGCGTCCCTTTTCCTCATTATTCTTTTTGCAGGTTGAAGGATAAAACATCAAGTAGCTCCCAAGAACAAGTTTTCAAGATCTGGCAGGGGTTTTGAATGGATCTTCAATATTTTTGAAGATAATTGGCAGTAAAAGCATTCTTCTCCCAAGATTGCTTCCAGAGACAGATTATTACAAGTGGCAGTTTATAACTTCCAATCCATCTTCTGTCTATTTCCTCTACTTCTGTCTATATTTCTTTTGCATGTCACAGGAAACGACAGATTTTCACAGATCTGACCAACTGGGTATGATCAGCACAGCTTTTTCAACAAAACCCACATGGTAGATTTTTTCAGAAAAAGTAGCCCTGCTGCCCCTATTTTTTAGGGTTTCCGGAAAAAGTCATAATATTGAAAAACGGACAAACTGGGTTTGTTTGGCTCTGAAGCACGAACAAAACCCATGTGTTAGATTTTTTCGAGAAAAATCACTTTCTGGTGCCCTTGCTGCCTCTGCCACCGAAGGGCTCTTGCATGTCAAAGAAAAACTCGTTTTTTCGAATTTCTGACGATCTGGGTCTGTTTAGAAAATCATTCTTAACAAAACCCATGTCTCAGATTTTTTCGTAAAAACTACCCCCGGCGAGGCTATTTTTAGCATTTCCAGAAAAGTGTCAGAACAGGGTCAAGTGCCCAGTCAATATTCAAGGTTTTCAGAATGCAGTACTCTCAGGTACAATACAAGACCAAAACAGTCTTATACCATGATTACCTGAAAACGACTGATACAGACTTATGGCAGAAAAATCCAGAGGTCAGTTCTGAAGACTTGGAGGGCATGAATCAAATCACATTGCAGAACATCGAAGAATCCGGTTTGTTTCAAGCAGCATCTATTCCAATCACCTTACAAAGCATCGAGCTTGTAATTGCTTGCACTAAGCATTACAACCCGACTACAAGAGAGATCCTGTCAGTTGACGGGAGGGTGATTTGCAGCTTGAAGCCAGTAGACATAGAGACTTGTTTTGCAATCCCACCATACCCTACCAAGAAGGTCATATCAGTGACAGAATGCGAAAAGGCATTCGAGGCTTCAAAAGACAAGTGTTCGCTTATAATGGCTGAACATTGGCTGAAAACAAAGAGGAACAGTTTGCCCAGAGTAGTTGGTAGAGGAGAATTCAAAGACGAGTACGGAGTGCTAATCACCCTACTCAGCAGAGTCACTGGACAAGAGGAGGGAAAATCCTTCCAGCCGTGGATGTTCTACATTATTGGCAAGATAATCAGCAGAAAAGAACGTTACGACTGGGCCTCCCTGATCAGTGACACACTCCACCAACAATTCACCGGATTTCTAGAAGAGCACCGTTTCCACATGTGTTCATACCTGGTCTACCTGATAGCCTTCCAAGGCGATTTCAGAACATTAAACACTGTGGGAACCCTGGGTGTGCAAAAGGTACAAGAATACTTTCCTCGCTTGGAGTTCACTCTAGCGGAAAGACATTTCAAAAGAATAAATGACCTTTTTACTATGCACACCGTGCACGAGCTAGACCATGAGATGCACGTGCGTATTTCACCAGCAGCTAAGGCAGCAATGGTGGACTGGGCGGATTGGTTCATACAATTCCCCACTTTCACCTACATACGCGTGTATGGCTATAATGGCCACCCCGCCATGATGCCACGTTACCCCTCAGATAGGGTAGTGTTCATGGAATTCCTGAGGCAATTGGCCGATGTTCACTCTTACCTTCGCGTAAAGAAAAAGGCTGCAGTGAACTTTCCTCTTCAGATGGGACTCTACAGATGCAGAACAGCAGCTGATGCAAGGTTGATAAGCCAAGAAATAGTGAGATTTAATCTCAAGTACCTCATCGACAGGAGGCCATCCTATGACCCCAGAGGCATCTTCGCAGCTCACCTTGAGCAAAGATCATCACATGAACCTTTCATGGAAGATTTTTGGGTCAACTGCGAAGATGAGTTCGAAGTGAGAAGAAGGAACCATAGCAGATTCAAGCTCTCACAGATTGCAGAATTCATGTCAGAAGACATCGAGGGCTTATCTGAAGACGAAGGAGAAGTTATTCTTTCTTCCTTCTTCACAGGTCTAGTGGATTCACAACCACTCGGCAAGGTAGACTGGTACGCGAAAGAGAGTACGTCTATTGAGGAAAGAACGGGTAGAGTAGTTCGACACAGTCAACTCTACCTGGACAGTAAAAGGACAAGGAAGGTAGT
Source organism: Sequoiadendron giganteum (assembly GCA_007115665.2). Classification (NCBI taxonomy): domain Eukaryota; kingdom Viridiplantae; phylum Streptophyta; class Pinopsida; order Cupressales; family Cupressaceae; genus Sequoiadendron; species Sequoiadendron giganteum. The sequence goes on from CM021102.1 coordinate 51,179,565, forward strand.
ACTTCCCCGATCAGAGCCGCCAGCGGTTCAGTCTACACTACCTTCCACGTCTAGGAGGAAACCCAGACAGAAGAAGATGAGCTTTCCTCCAGAAGGAATGCGGATGTCAGGAAGCACATGGGGGAGAAAAGGAATTGCCAGCACAAGCCGGCAAGAGGTACAGGTGGAGACAGCCACCAATTTGCCTGAGACAGTTGAGACCGCTGCAACTACACAAGAACCAGTGATTGAAATAATCGCTGTAGAGGCGGAAACCATTGTAGAAGAAGTTGTAGCAGAAGCGGTGCCAGTGATAGAAACAGAGCCACCAGCTTCACCACCATCACAGAGGTCACAAAGTCCTATTGATTTGGACTCGCCACCACGAGACATTGCCACGGCACAGTCTCGTTCTTCTAGCATTCAGGGGACCTATGTTCCTCCTCCCAGCGATGCTAGCCGAGATTCTATCTGGCTGGAAAGCTCGCTTGGGAGAAAGAGGGAGAGGCCTTCATATCAGCTTGACTTCTCTGAATTCCATCATGTCCCACAAGACATGCCGGTAAAGAAGTTGAAGAAGCAGACACATGTAGAAAAGAATGCAGAGAACGAGGTCATCATAGAGACTGCTGCCCCACCTGAAGACAAAGATATACATAATGTGAGGGTTGAGGATTTCACGCTTTCAAAGGTGAACCTTGGAAAGACCACTCGACAGGTGGAGGCAGACCTTCTTGGAATTGCCTCGGCGAGTGTCAAAGAAAGGATGACAAAAGATGGACAAGACAAAGCAGCCTTGAAGGCTGAAATCCGTCAGCTAAAGTTGTACATTTCTAGTTTGATACATGACACTCCAAACTCCTCGGCTTTGCCTCAAGGACTGTTGGATCTCCCAGCTGAAAGGAACCATCATCAGTTGATTACATACGGTAAACACTTGAGACGCCAAGTGGATGAGTTTGTTGTCAAAGGGCGGTGTGTGTTGACAGAAGCATATCAGCTGAGAGACAGAGCACATGGACTTCGATCAGAAATCCAGAAGTCAGATATAAAGGCAGCTCAAGAGAGGCCGAGAGAGGAGGCGACAGTTGCTGATTTGCAACAAGCATATGAATCAGTTACGACCACAGAAAATAAACACCATCTCTTTGAGTGGAAAGAACAGGTGGCATACAAGGTGAGAGCCTATGATGCCAACTCTGTGGAGCTGATTGACTATAGACGCTTCGTCGCCAATATTATCAACTTCGCAAGAACGTTGGTAATATCCTTCCCGGAGTTAGAATATCAGCGGGAAGGAGGAGAATATGTGGAACTTGAAACCGTGCAGACACGATTCCAGGATGTCATCCGATCTTCATTCCTTGAAGATCCCAATGGCTGCAAATTAGCCAAAATTGCAGCCATGTCTGTCCAGTTAGATGAAGCAGCTGCCCAATGCATAACCTATCATCAGCAGCTTACGACGGGTGAAGAAATGCTTAGACGCCACATAGTCATCTTGAAGAGCATTAATTGCCCGGAGGCCGAAGAGGTCAATGACTGGATAGAGACTTTGTTGACCAGTGGTGAAGAGGTGTAAAGCACCAAGGGAGGACGTCCTACCCTCCAAATAGCATTAATGATGACTGAAGTCAACTTGATGCCCCTTTCCAAGTTGACTCCAGATCTCCACAGATCATGCATGTCAGATCCCACTAATCTAGGATGTCTATTTGACTCCCACGATTTGTGGATCTCAGATTTCCTCAAAAGGTGGATGTCTATTTGGAGACACATTTGTAACATAAGTTCACTTTTAGTTAGGTGTCAGTCAACTGAGGTAGACTTCCAGTTTGACTTTTGTTTAGTTTCAGTTAACTGAAGTAGATTTCCAGTTAACTGTTTGCTCACCTACATTTAGACATAGAATAATATCTTGCTGATTGGCAAGAACTGTTTGTTAACTCAAGGAGATTTTAGGGTTGCCTACTCCTTTGAGTTCCTATAAATAAGAGCCTTAGGTTCTTTATTTGTTTAACCTTTATTTGCTAGCAAAATTGCTGCGCCACTGTTGCCAGAGTTCGCTTGTTTATATCTGTTCACTCTTGGATGAGAGTTCGTTGGTTGATCGCAATTGTGCATGATTTCGTGCCTTTGCTGTCCCGACCTTTGTAATTCTTTGAAGAATCTTAAAGAATAAATCAGATGGTGCAAGCTTGATTGATCTAATTATTTGAGTTATTCAAAGTCTTGTTTTTAAATAGTGCATTGTTTCAATCTCCTCCTTGGACAGGTGTCGTCGCCTCCTTGGATATTTTGTCATCAATCATTATCGTTTGATGTTGTTTAATGATCTTTCTTGCAGCCTAGACTTTGGACAGGTGTCGTCACCTCCTCGGGAATCCTGTTAGAAAGGCCATCGTTCCTTGTTGTTTCCAGTGAGCTGCTTCCAAGCCTATACCTCGGATAGGGGTTCCTCCTCCTTGGCAAGTCTCAGATCCAGTTTACCGTAACGAGTGTTTGCTTGTATCGAGCCCTATCTTGGTATATATCCGAAGGTTCAGAGCCTCGGCCATATTCCATTGAGACGGAGGATTCAAGTGATCCAACCATACCATTTCGCTCCTATGCCCTCATGCTCTGTTTTTCTTGAGGAGGTAGGATAGTTTAGAAGCTTAGTTAGTCGTAGTTAAGATCTGCGGAAACCAGAGAAAAAGCTTAGCTACGGCGCATTGGTTTATGCACCCTTGTGTCCTACCGCTGAGTAAAAAAGATAGGAAATCTTAGTACACCCCTTTTTTACAGTATAAAATCAGCAAAGAGAGATCTTCCTCTCTATAATCCGAAGAGCATGTACTAACACACTTGCAATAGCTGTCCGTTTCCAATAAGCACTCCAGAGGTGCTAATTGAAACGCCAACACATCTAAATAATTTCTGAGGCTCATAAACACTGTGAATGTTGGCCATGAGAGAAAAATTAATTGTATGCTGCTGTTCGCTCTTGTTTTTGGATGATCTACCCTCAATGAGCTCATTATTATCAAGATCACCAATAGTCTTAGCGTACCATTTAGGCCAGAGAGTAGAAGTACCAACATTGGATGTAACAGGAGGAGCTGGGATTGGTTGTGGATCTGGAACAGGTTCATCAGGTGGAAGATCAATATCATCCGGAGGAAAATCAGGTTGAGCATCATCAAAGATAGAATCTTCATTATCCCTCCCATCAAGTGGACCTAACGAAAGACGAACACCCAAATCAGAAGCCTTCAAAGGCTGATCCTCAGAATGTTGCATAGACGAGGGAATGTGGAAGGGTCCTCGTTCTTCATCAAAGAGAACATCTCGACTAAAGACAAGACGATTAGTGTCTACGCCAACCAACTGGTAAGCCTTATGGTTGTAACTGTAGCCTGTGAACATAAGCTTTTGACTCTTGGAATCTAACTTTGAGTGCTTGGCATCTGGAATCCATACATATGCTAAACAGCCAAAGATTTTCAAATGATTGATCCTAGGTTTTCGACCAATCCAAGCTTCGTCAGGAGTCTTCCCCTTAACAGTGTGGGTAGGAGAACGATTAAGGAGATAGACAACAGTGTAAACTGCTTTTGCCCAAAATTTATTAGGAACACTCCCGTGTTGTAACATTGAGTGGGCCATCTCAACAATTGTACGATTGCGCCGCTCTACAACATCGTTTTGTTGAGGAGTGTAGGGTGTGGTTAACTGGCGTTTGATTCCATGTGTATACAAAAGTTGGAGAAAGAAGTAGAACAAAATTCCCCCCCATTATCTAACCTAAGAGTGATTATGCAACAACCAGACTCTTTTTGTACTAAGGCCTTAAAGTTTTGAAATACAATAATACATCTGATTTCTGTCTAAGAAAGTACACTTACATTTTACGATTGAAATCATCAACAAAAAGCAAGAAATACTAGCAACCAGTAAGAAAAAGTGTATTTATTGGCCCACATAGATCAGCGTGAACCAACTACAGTACCTTAGAGGCTCGCCATGAGTCACCATTCGTGAATGGTGTCTTGTGCTGCTTCCCAGCCTGACAAGCTCCATAAACGCCATTATGTTGAGTCTAGATCTCAGGTAAACCAGCTACAAGTCCCTCTCGAGCTAGCTGATAGAGATAGTGCACATTTAAATGCCCATACCGCTGATGCCAAAGATTGGTAATAGCAGAATTTCTGGCTGCCATGGCTAACTCTGGAGAATCACCTGTATCCACAAGTCTGTATAGACCATGATCCTCAATACCAACAACCACAATGGTGCGAGTCTCCCGATCAACAATGGAACATTTGTGTGTGTTGAATGCTACATCCAACTGAGGAGAGTGCTGCATAATCTGACTGACTGAGAGAAGGCTTAGTTCCATGCTAGGAACGTAGTAGATATTGAGGAATATGAGATTCCTTCCACCAGACTGAATCTGAACTGTGCCCTTACTGACAACTGTATACTCTTCACCTCCTCCAAAAATAACTGAGTCAGTGAAAGGAGAGAAATTTGTGAACCAGTCACGCTAATGTGTGAAGTGTCGCGAAGCACCTGAATCAATGTACCAGGCAGAGGACTTCACATGATCTGTAGGTCTTTTAGCCATAAAAGTGTAAAAGGTAGATTCCTTCTGCTCAGTGTGCTCAGCAACATGTGCTTTCTGCTGAGACCCTACCTACTTTTTTTGTTCAAAAGCCAAACGCTGACGACAATCCTTTTTCATATGACCATATTTGTGGCAATAATTACATTGAATGTTTTTTTTCTTAGGGCTGCTCGGAGGTTGACTTGAGCCTTTCTACTGTGAAGGCTGACCTTTCCCTTCGTTCTTGTAATGTCCCCGATTTAGCCCTACGCTCTACAATTGGTTTTACCCTATTTCCAGAAACTCATAAGCTAAGCAGATTGGGAACACTTACTATTTATAGTAAGTCATGTTACTGCTCAATTGGCATACAGATGTGGTTTTGGCAAACTTACTATTTATAGCAATATGCTATTTTTGGTAAGTATATTTATAGTAGTATCACTCTAGCAACAACTCAATCTTTTGCAGTTCAGTGTGGCCGATCAGTTTGGCTTTTTGTTGAGTTGAAGTGAATTTACTATTTTTGGTAGTGGCTATTTTTAGTAAGTCTAATTTTGGCATTATCATCATTTGCAGTTTAGCTCAGGTCATCATGCTATTTGCGGTAATCCCTCAGTTTCAATATTGGCATTGGTTTTGGTTATCTCCTTGGACTAAGTGTTATACTTAATTAATTTCATGTTTTTAAGTTGTTCCCCCAAGCCTAGGAGTGATAACTTCATGTTGTTTTAAAGAAGGGACATTAAGAGGTCATGTTGAGCATTTAATGATTTATTAAATGCTTTATTGTTGCAAATAGAAATAGACGCCTCAAGGGAAGGGAAATAATGTTTTATTATTTCACAATAAAGTGAATGGTTGAAGGTGGCGTCCCTTGGGAAGTTGAAGTGATTCAACTTCTTGGAATTCGAAGTGTTTCATTTGCCCATTGAAACTTATATATTGCTGCATTGTAGAGAGCTGATTATGTTATGTTTTGGAAAGCAAAGTTATGCTGCTGGTTTGAAATCCAGAATCCGGCTAAGGGAAAGTTTAGCAATTCTATTCCACTCTTTGGGCCTGAAACTATGGTTCCCTAGATGATGGATTGAGAGTGTGCTTCATTCAGAAGTGCACATTGAGCCTCAATGTGAAGATTTAAATGTTATTTTCAGATTTTATTGTTGCTGATTCAGTCATGGCTATAGGTGAAAATCATTAACAGCTTTAAGGGTAATGTTAATTTGATTATGGGTATTTGTTCATCATGATTCTATGCTTGAGACGACCCCACCTTGAAGTTTGCAGATTTTAGTTTGCTGTTTCTGATTTTTAAGTAAAAAATCGCCCCTCAAGAAGGCCGTACCATGTTGGAACTACCTTGGGATTCATGCCTAATCATTCTCTAAGCTTTAATGCAGTTTGTGGGTTGGAGATTGGACGTCTACCTCTTAGAATACTTCTGCAGTTTATTTTACAGCATTCGGAGGTATATTTGAAGAATTATGAGCATTTCATTTGATTTACATGTTTGCTGATTGCCATTTTCAGTCTGCTGTTTATGCATATCAGATTGTTAAACATTTAGATTTTGGCTTATATCTTGGCGATTGAGAAGATTATATATTGTAATAAACATTCTTCAGAAGTTTGCATTGATTATATTATTGTAACACATGGAAAATGCAGATTTATTTCATTGTAAGGTTGAGATTTAGTAGTACTAATCCAGTCATTGTTCTTACTGCATTTACTTGTGATTTCCTAATGCAAACACTTTAACCCCTGGCTGGTTTACCACCAGTGTGGAGAATAAACATTTGTATCTCTCTTTCTCACCCACTATCAAGTGGAGAATTCCCACTATTGAGTGGATGCCCGCTGCAGCGGATGAATTAGTTTTGAATTGTAATCTTTTTCCCCCCACTGTTTGGTGGTAGTGTGGAAAGTTTTTCATGGCTGGTTATCTGCCTATTTCATTTCAATTTCAGCACTAGTACTCCACCATATATTAACACCTCGCCTGTTAAAGGATCTTGAGTGCACATTCTTGGTGTCGAGTTTAATCTCTCTCTTTTAGTGTAATCATTGTAATATTTGATTCAGTAGATCTTAGTGATCCTCTGACCATACGCCCGCCCCTCCTCCTTAAGTGGTTTTAGGGCGCATTCTTGGTTAGAGTTCTTTCATGCAACGTTTTGGGTTATGCTAACCTTAACGGGTGCTTGGTTACACTATAAATGTTCATTTAAAAATCAAAAAAATTGAGAGAGTATATTTCAGTTCTTAGGTTGAGACTTAGCTGCAAAAGCTTGTTCTGTAGAGGACGATGAGGCACTACTACCAAACTGTTGTTTCTAGCGTTCCTGCTGCAAAAGGATGGTACAAAGCTCCGGAAATTTCAGATCAACATTGGTGGATGTAATGTTGAGGGTTTCTACAAAGTGCTCATAAGACTTCGGTAGGCTTTTCAAGGTGATTACTACCATGTCTTCTTCGTCCATCTTCCGACCAATCGCCTCCAACTAATCATGGATGTCCTGAGTCTTTGTTAGATGCTCCTGCAAGAACATTCTCTCATCCATCATGGTGGAAAACAGCTGGTTTTCAGAAAGAATGCACAACTCTTATCAGAGGTCTTATTCAAGTTTTTCAGATGCTCCCAAATCTTGACAGCTGATTTGCCGGATGGAAACTGTGGAAGTTGATCATCAATAACTGAAAGTTTGATGAGCATCACCGCTTCACGATTTTGCTTGTCAAACTTTTCCTGGGTTTTATCCGTCGTTGTGGGACGAGTAAGATTACCAAGAACAATCTGATCAAGGTAGTGATATTCAAAGATGGTCATTATTCGCTTTTTCCAGGTATTATAATTTTTTCCGTTGAATCACTGATTGCCTTCCAACATAATGTTGGTCAAACTCGCCATCTTGCACGCTTTTCGAAGCATGAAAAATGAGATACAGAGAAGAGGTTGAATGCACGGAACCCAAGACACAAATTCTAAGGCTCTAAACATTGAGGTAGTTTCGGGCACAAAGATCAAGACAAATTTGTCGGCAGAAATTCCAAAGCATGAATTTCGAGACACCCAAAAAAATTGAAGACCGACCTAGAAATCCTCTCGAAAAACCCAGAAAGAATCTAGAATCAAAAGAATTTTTCGACTTCAAATCAAAGGGTTTTTTCAAAAACCCTAGCCACTAATATGCGTTTTTTAAAAAAATACCCAGAAAACGCTTAGATAGAGGCACAATTTTTAATTCTTTTGTAGAAAATACTACAAAAAACGCATCACTAAGCAAGGCAAATAACACGACCACAGAAGGCTCTAAATCGCGGTGAGAAATCTCCAGAAAACGCGTTTTATTCAGATGGAGAAAGCACGAGCATAAGTCTTAAAAAAACGTGTTTCAAACAAATGAAGAAATCATGCCCTGAAATCTTCAAAAACCATGCCGAAAAGTAATAAAAATCGTGCCGTCGCGTTGCCCAGAATAAATAAATCGCAGCTTGAGGAGAGTTGAAAATGCGCCCAAATGCAGAAGAAACGTGACCCAAAATACAAAAGAAACACAGAAGCCGCCCGTGCCCAGGAAACACGAAGGTCGCGTCTAGAAATTCAAGTGAAATCCACCAGAAATCCGTCAAAAACTAAGATGCGATTTTCAGAACGCCACAATGATTTTTCTTTTCAAAAAACAGAAAGAAAAAAAAATGGCACCTAGGTTGACTCAAGCTCTGATACCATGTTAAGAAAGACAGAATGGTAAAACAATGGATTAATTAATTACACGAAGCTAAACGCTGCAAATAGAGATTACAAACGTACAAGAAAAGAATGTTTCTAAAAGAAACTAAGAGAGATCGATAAGACGATCTTATCCAAAATATTACAGTATAATACAACATTATTATTGAGCATTAATTAAATGATAAATACTATTTAATAATAGAAATATGCAGCAAATTCTTTATTAAAATGAGAACATATTTGAGGTGTTGACTCCCCACCAATAGAGAGTTTAATTTTCTTTTTATGTTAAAAAGTTAATTCCTTGACCTTTGCTGTAATAATTTGAAATGGTCTGTGTTCAGAGAAGAGCAACACAACTGTAGGTAATTAGATCCTTGTTAGTACTGACTTTGAAGTGACCTGACATGCCTTGTGCTTCCCCTATTACTCGTTGCCAATAGCAGTCCTAAATCAAGTAACACCCAATAGTAGGTGTTTTTTATTTTGGAAAAAGAAAAATAACAAATAAGTTTAAACAATGTTGATGTGATTACAATATGGTGGATGGAATGGGATCTTTATCAGAAGAGCCAGTTGATCATGAAAATGGCCTTGTAGTTATGATCAGTGTTACCGGACTTGGATTTACCTCGGACTTGGCAAGTCAATTTTTGACTTGGACTTGAACTCGGAGCCCAGACTCGCGCAAGACTCGGCAAATAGAAAAATCCAAGAAATTCAGATATTTTTAAGGATTTAAAACTTGTTTCATGCACCCTTTAATAAATAAACCTTAAAGACACAATAACATCATCAAATAGAAACTACTATGATCCCATACACAAACATACATCGATCACGTAAGTATAAATGCAAATTTTAGCCGAAGGAAATAAGTAATAACATTAGTAAGAGTCAAAACAATTAGATATATAAATGTTGTCAAATGTATACAATATTCATGGAATATGAAATCCATGGCATCAAAAGTCCTAAGCATATATAAAAAAAAGAAGCTACAAGTCTATGGCTCAGAGGAGCCTGCATCACTAAGCGTCAGTACTCTTGCATAGATGTCTAAGATAGGTCCTAGATGATGATGCAGCCATCATCTCTGCCTGTGTCTCAAACTCAGTGGCACCCAAACCAGCATCCAAGGTGTCTCGTTGTGCTACTGCTTCTGCCTCTTGGTTTGCTTGATCGACCCAATCAAGGTCCTCATCGGTAAAAACAGGACCTCGGTGATCCAATCTGACTATGGATCATCCTCCTCCAACGTGATGGGTGACAAGTCACTGCCCAATATCTGTCTATGGTGAAGGCGTAGGTTGTAATGAACATAAACAAGATCATTCAACCTTTGCATTGATAACCTGTTGCGCTTCTTGGAGTGTATGTGCTCAAACATACTCCAATTGCGCTCACAACCTGAGGCACTACATGGTTGGCTCAACACTCAAACCACAATCCTCTAAAAATTTGGTACTTTAGCACCAAATCTATCCCACCATGTATTTGAGATGAGAAAGAAAAAAAATAAATCTCATTGTCCAACTTTAAGTTTAAATATTTAATAGTAATATAAAAGATTGAAAAGTGGTAATTTTTAAACTACTATTATGCACTTAATTAATTTTTACTTGGCTGCAATGTTGATCGACTAGCCTTGCATATTTCTCTTGCAAAGAGATCTCCTTGTGCAAGTGTGAAAGTCTCTATCTTGGCGACAATTTGGGCTCCAACATGAGAATCAGACATTCGTTCAATGATTGTTTAGAGCCCACTCAAAACCTCCTCATCCGCCTTGAATTCTTCGCAGAATTGGAATGTCGGATTGAGAAAATATGCAGCTACGTGTAGGGGCCAATAAAGCTGGAGGTGCCATCGTCTATCGATGATCTCCCAAATGGGGTGATACTTATCATCAACTCACCCATAAATGGATCTAATGGTCTCTTTGGCCTTATCCATGCCCTCATATATGTAGCCCAGTGCAGGCTTCTCCCCATCAACAACTCATAATAGAACCACGAAAGGCTCTATGAATTGCAATTATTATGGAACATTGACATAAGTAAGAGTCAACAAAAATAAGCAAATAAAATAAAAAAAAGAATGAAAATATAATTTAGAATTACTAAACTAATTACTAATTACATTTACTTTGATGATCTCCGTAGTAGGTACCCAAAAGCCCTGCTCATCAAAAATCCAACTTGACACTTCATCCCCTGCATTTGTCTTAGCATATGTTGAGGAAGTCCACTCCTCACTAACAAACATCCGCCTCAAAGCTCCCTTTGACTATAGTAAGGATTGTAGAGTGATGAAGTTGGTAGCAAAGCGTGTTATCCCAAGGCGAGCCAACTCCTTTTGCCCTATGTATTGCCTCATAAGGTTGAGGACCCATATGATTATATATGAACTTAAAAATATTCTTTGCCGTCTCCACACATGCTTTGATCCAAGCAAGCTTGCCAAGGTCCTCCAATATGAGGTCAAGGCAATGAGCGACACAAGGTGTCCAAAACAATGATGGGTGCCTATCCATCAATAGTCTACTTGCAACAACATAATTTGTTGGATTATCTGTGACTATTTGCACCACATTCTCCTTACCTCAGCCAAGACACCTTCCAAAGCCTGACAAAGGAATTCAACATTTTTGGTGTTGCCGGATGCATCAATAGATTTGACGAATCAATGCATTTTAGGAAGTAAAATGTTTACCTAAGGAAGAAACAAGGAAGTTGAGCAATGTCCTATTTCTTCTATCGAACAAATCATTAGACATGATGGTGCAACCCTTCTTCCTCCAAATTTGTTGCTGCTCCTCTATTGTGGTTTTCACACCAACTACTTTGTGGGACAGATGGGGCCTTTTATCTCTTCATCGTGAAGGGCTTTGAACCCTGCCTTAGAAACAATAACTGCATCAATCATATTTTGCCAATATGGAGACCTAACACAAATAAATTAAATAAAATAAGTATTGAAAAATGTATAATTTCAATTTGAATTCAACATAGCTCTAAAAATAATAACTCAAGAGACAAAGAATTAACTATCAAGCTATATATTTTATAACAAAACAAAAGAAGAATTACCTCGTTGCATGAAATGGAATTTCGCAATAAAACCGAAAGTCTCCAATTGTAACTTTGGTTGCATCATGTTTATCCTTGTTCCAACCCATGCTCTCAAAAGACGGCCGGGAACCCGGAGTAGTGCATGGCAAAATATATGAATCCATTCTAGATCCACGAACTCTAGGTCCAATGCTAACGTTGCTTATGATGGCCCTAATTTTATACGCCCAAAATGAAAAATTAATCTAGTTAATTAAATATTAAAATTGTCTTTAATCATCTTGGAAGACATTTTAATTAATTAGTTAATTATTTGACTTTATGAATTATTATTGACAAACCATTGTTTTATAAAGTCAAGAATTCACGAAATATTATTGGGAAGAACTATAGCCTGGCCAAATTCGATACAAGAAATCAGTTACGTAGACTGAATATGGCCAAGTTTTAAGGAGCTTGTGGCGAACCCATTGATTATCACGGAAGAATGAATAGTATTTGGTTTTCACTTTTGTGCTGAGAACGACAACTCTCAGACAATATAGCAGCCATTGCCCTTGAGATGGTTAATTTACATGACTTAGGAATTGACTGCATAACTAGTCGACATTAAAAGGAGAAGCATTGTAGATGAGTTGGAGCATATTTGACTTGCACGAGAAATTGACAGAATCATTCAAGGACTCGTCATTGGCCTTCTATTCTATATCTGCTGTAACCAAAGTTTTTGATGATTCTGATAGGCGGTATGATATCTGAAGTTCATGCAAGGCGATGGTAACCCGTCACTCTGTTTCTGGCATTTCATGGTATATATTGTATTAGCAGGTGTTTTGTAATTACTCTCCCTGTTAGCGTTCAACATTGGATGCTCCGAGAATTTACGGCGTCAGACTTATGAGTTCATCATTGATGAGAATGTGAAGCGGAGAATTTCATGCATATCGAATAGAGTCTGAATATTATTGAAGATTGCTACCATGGTATTATTCAGATCTGCCAACTTTATTGTTTGTCCGAAACTTTCTCGTGATTCCATTACGGGAGTAAGTGTCCGTGACTGAACATCGTTTCTCATTAACCAGGAGTTTTCACATGTCTTGTTCTCACACGGTAGCAAAGGCATTCTTCTCATTGGCGTGGGATTCAGAAGTCCTTATAACGGGCTAGCAAATTCTGGAGATTTTAATCCCTATTGTTGCTGTTGAGACTGAAACGTTGGACGGATTCTCATGAACGGGTTCACGTCCATTCCTATATGCGGGACATGTATTCTCCGTTACGTTTGCATTGTCTTCCTACTATGGATATCCTAGAAGTACGGGAATAGTCATACTAGGCTTCTGATCTTGGTATCAGGCACATTGAGTTTATGACGAACTGATCACGGGTATGTTCACAATAACGCTCAGTATTTATAATCTCTTTCTGTGCATTGTAAGATGCTTACATGGAATCTAATGTATGAGAATTTACATAATGTTCTCTGTATTAACTGCATAGCTGGAATTTTTCCTATTAGTCGATGTAGTCTATAATTACTGTCCAGGATGTTTGTAATTTAACATTATTCGCACATGAGTATTGGTTGCAAATGATAATGTACGGGAACAATATAATCGCTGGTTTATTCATGTTAAATTGTTCTGATTCTCTAATTGGAGTGATTGTATGGTCTGCTGAAATACTCTGTTCCATTATTCATTCTATTGGATTATTTCAAGATTATATAACAGTCTTATATTTGAAAATGCATTTGCATTGTATCTGGGCATACATACATCTGCAATATATTTTGGGTTTGAAGTTGCATCTACAGTGATCAAATCATTTTAAGGTCCAACCTTGCCATTGGATAGTTTTGACAAATAACATTGACCAAAAACTTGGACAAATCGATAATAATCTTGATCCACCGGGTCAGGGTTATCACACTGCCACTTCCATTGCCACTACCACTACCAACAACCGAAGGTGTAGCCCGTGGAGGAATTTGAGGCATGGAAGAACTTGAATCTCCAACTCCACACATGGCTGCCATCTTCTCTCTTTGCTTCCTTTTTAACTCTTTTTGTTGCTCAAAGGTTCCCAATTGCACTTTCACTTCACGCTTTACCTCAAGAGGGACTTTTGTGCAAGGATTAGCATCTCGGCCCAGTATACATGCAAGGTGGTATTTCAATCTATTAATGCCACCCGCAAGCATAGTTGTTTTGCAATGAAAACATGTCTTTTCTTTTTTTGCCCATGGGTAATAATGGCATGTTTCCAACAAGGGTCCTTTCTATTTTGAGACATTGTGAATGTGATGGAGACAATTTATAGATATAAACAATGCTGCAATAACACATAAATTAAGAAAAATTAACATTCAAAGTTATACTTTATAATTAAACTAAAAAACCTAGGGTTTGCATCTATAAAACTTTTTCCTTTTACAAGAATGCCCAGGATTTGTTTAACAAAAAACTTAAACACTCCTAGGGTTTGTAACTTGTTCTTTGTTTCACTAAAACAAAATAGTAAAAAAAAGAAGAAAGAAAGAAGAGAAATGGAGTTTTGGTTAGAAAAAAACAAACCTTAAAAATTCAAACATACCTCTGAAATCTTCTTTGAAATCAATGGAAATCTCTTTCCAATCCCTTGTAGACTCCTCTAAATGTAGCAAAATCACCTATGAACCTGTTCAAATGCGATTCAACAACTATTTTGTGCTCAATCTCCTTGCTGGTTTTCTTTCAATGCCAATTTGTTTTGGTTCTCTTCTCTCTTTGTTGGCTTGAAAATGAAATGAAGTGCTTTTTGGAGGAATAGAGGCAAGTTATAAAGCAAAACGAAAAAGAAAGAAGCTTGAAAAATGTTTTTTTTTTTGCACTTTATTTAACTCAGCCACTGGCCGAGTCTTAGGCATGGGACTCGCCGAGTTTTGGCGAGTCTCACGAGTTTGCTAGACTTGGCGAGTCCAGCGAGTACCCGGTTGCTGAGTCTGTCTGACTCGCCCACGCTCACCCGCCTTAGGACTCACAAGTACTCGTCAAGTTTAGGCGAGTTTGGTAACACTGGTTATTATTACCTAATATCTAATTTTTTTATATATGGAAGCTCATGGTTTGAATATTTGGTAGACTCTTAAGCCTTGCCTGGTTTTCTATATGATACACCAATCTCAATATATGGAACGCCTTGAGAAAGGAGAAAAAAGGATATGGGTATGTATCTAATTGTGTTTGGGCTTTGTTTGATCTGGGTGATTGTTTATAGAAAATTTTGCTCCTAGGGATTAGCTATAGTTTTGAAGTTTGAATCTATATTCTCCCTAGAAACTTCTATGAATTTGGTAAGTGGGTGATTTTGAGGCTTTTGGGGAACCCAGTGAGTAACCATTGAAATTCTCAGTGTAGATGAAATGAAATATTTTAATGACGTCCACGAGGCCGAAGAAGCCTATGGGACCCAAGGACAGCACAAGAGCCACCTAGAGAAATGCCCTAGACAGTTTGTAAACTTCGTTCGAGATCAACCCTTCTGTAGTGAACTTTGATGATGAAGTTTGCCGTTTTGTCTAACCTTGACTCTTCAAATAGGGTATTTAAATTATCAACCTGCATGGTGTCCCCATAGCTGTCCCGGATGTCTTTATACATTGAGCACTCCATGATGAAGTGCCATTCCGTCTCCATCATACTCTTGTTACAAAATCGACATATTCTTTTTTCCCACTCCTCTTTAGGAACCACCCACCTGCCCGTTTCACATCTAAGATGATGCAAACTAGTTCGCAATTGAGCTATCAACATTGTTGCTTTCCATTTGATATTTGCTCCTATATAGGCTTTTTCTTCATGGTCCCTCGTGGGATTGAATTCTGTAACAACCCCATCCTTGGGTAATTAATTTTTTTTTCACATTTCACTTCAAACATATAAATGTAACAAGTAACAAAGACATTACAATAAAATTCTTCCTTTCTTTATTAAT
The DNA here is from genome assembly GCA_007115665.2 of Sequoiadendron giganteum. Classification (NCBI taxonomy): domain Eukaryota; kingdom Viridiplantae; phylum Streptophyta; class Pinopsida; order Cupressales; family Cupressaceae; genus Sequoiadendron; species Sequoiadendron giganteum. The sequence goes on from CM021102.1 coordinate 51,194,920, forward strand.
AATTACATGCCAGTTACAATATATTTTTCCACATGGATTCCATTTCCATTGCAAATATAATTCAGAGTACAAAAGTAAAACAATTACATACATAGCTCGTAAGCTTTTTGCACAAATAGTAGTAAGATGGTCCAGGTTCCCTTCCTTTCAAATCTTGGTGTATCCGTCGCCTGCGGTGGAGGAGAAACATCACTCAGGCGCTTTTCCGCCAACCACGGACTGTTAATGCGGTCTCCCGCACATCTATCATTCAATAGATGGCCCTCCCTTCGAACGAAGAGATTGGTAAAGTAACCGGCTGCGACAACCCAACTGAGCATAGTGCTGTGTCCTATACATCTAGAACTTGCTATTTCACAATCTCGAACTAGCATGATGAATCACAATGAACTGACAGTGTAGTCTCAACTATCTCACATCTAAGTGGATGTCGTACCTTCCACTACTTTGGCCAAAGTATTCTCATTCAGTACTTCGAATGAAGGTCATCTATCATATACACTACTCAGGGCCGATTTGACTTAAGGCTATCTTACACTACGCGTAGGTTGAGTCCTTTCCGTGGGTAGTCAATCACCCTAGACTTCCTACATCAACTACTTAAACAGGAAATGGAATATAGTCAACAAGAGTCTCTCTGGTAACTCCTAACACGGAATCCTCTATCCGTGGAGTACATAGTTTTCCCTAGTTAACCTATTTAACTTTAAAGCTCTAGACTTCCTTGGTACTGATTCCACCTTCGACCTAGTATTTAATAACTAGTTCCTTTTCCTTTATTTAAGGAGTTCAAGCAGTATTCAAGTAATACAATTCATAATATACTTCTATTTAAAAAGTATTCAAACATTTCCCTTTTCATGCTATTTCTTAACAAGCTTTCCTATGAATTCAAGCTATCTCTATTCAATAAGCTCTTTCTATGAAATTAAGCTATTCCCACTTTAACAAGCTTTCCCTATAAAACAAGCTATTCCAATTTAACAAGCTTTCCTATGAAATCATGCTATTTCATTTCAACCATCTTTTCCCTATGAAATTAAACTATTTCATTTCAACAAGCTTTTCCATACTTTTACTATGAAACAAGTTATTCCTAATTCAATAAGCCCTTTCTAATGAAATTAAGCTATTTCATTTCAACATAATCTCATATAAAACAGAGACCTTCTAACACTTACTTCATGCACACTGCAAAACATAATCCAAGCAGATAAACTCATTTTTAATTCAAATGACATAAATACTAAAAAGACATTTCTCATGCCTGATTCCCTTGCTGCGAAATGAGTTCAATTAGTAGCTTTTGCTCTTCCTTCATAGTCCTTCTCAGTCTTCTCCAGATACGTTTCACAGCATGAGTAGAGTATGACTCTTTAGGTAAATGCAATACAACAAGATAGTATATGGCTCTCACAACACAATCAGCAATGATGGATTATGGCTCTCAACAATACAGTCACAGCAAGATAGTATATGGTTCTCACAATATAAAACAACAATGATGGATTATGGCTCTCAGTAATGCACACAGCAATTCGTAAATTTGCAGGAGTAGATAGCAATTGGCGTAAATGACAAAATGCAACTCTCAGCAATAGAAAATTCGGAATTCCAAAAGGTGTATTTGCTAAATGAATTGGGCGGCTATTTATAGAGCCCTCAGCCAAACAATTTCCACTTATGCTGGCATGTAAATTGACAAAACTTATCATTTGAATAATTCAAACTGAAATGTGGCGAATTTTCCTTACTTACTCAGCCTTTGAGAAGTGATTCGACTTCCAGCAGTTCAAAGAAAAGTTCAAACTTCCAGAGAGAACTGACACCTAAAGGCGTCTCCAAAAATGGTGCAATTCACGAACAATGGCGGGTAAAATTCCAGTCGAAAATGTCAATGTTAAAACGCAGCCAACTGGCCCTATTTCACCCACGCGTTTCCAGCATGGTGGCGACAAGTCCAAAGCGTGAGAGCTGCGCGCGGGATTCTTCTCTTCTTCATTTTCATTACTTTCAGCCTTCACACAGTTCGCGTATTTTCCCGTGAAGGAATCCGTGATTTTCAGCTTCTAAAAATGCTTGATTTAAATCTTTTAACAAGACTATAGTCTATCATATAAATTTCCCATAATACTTTCCACGTATTTCTCCAATGGTCTATGAAATTTGAAATACTTTTATTACTCATGGTAAATGCATTTTATTACCAAATGACTATATAAGTCAATTTTAATTATTTCCAAGGCAAGATCATTTTTAAATTATAAATTGAAATGTTATGAATATATTTTGCATTATATTTAATATAACATATTATAGTTTTATTTTACCTTGATTTAAATATACGTATATATCTATGTAATATTTAAATATTACTATAGATATATCAATATATTTCATTATGGGTAAAACTATAATAATGTTTATATTAAATATACTATTAAATATATTAATAAACATATCCATATTTACACTTAAATATATCTATACATGTTTGTATTAATTTATCCAATTACGTGTATTATAGGCCAGTCAGAGTACCCTTAATACACGTATTTGTACAAACATGTATATATACGTTTAACTGTAAATTCCAGGCATCAGTATATCTCATTAGTTCACATTTCACACTCAAGGTTCTCAGAACAGTAAGTCAGTCAACAAGTAACACCACTCATAAAGCATAAAGAAGTAATCCAAAACTCCTAAGCCTAAGGGTGACTTACTAAGACAACTCAATCTGACTTAGTTCCCAAAACCCTTAGTGAAGTGTGTGTATGCTCAACTTGATCAACTTTACCGGTTACTCGACCAAGCCCCTCTCTCGTGTGATGTCTCCCCTCTGCCTGGAGGAATAGTTCCTGTTCCTGCATCCATTGCCACGAAACCACGGCAGTTACTTGTTCATAACATTTGCAATATATATACAAACATATCAAGTTTAAAGCAAGATTCATTATCCTGATATTCACATTTATGCAGTATTTTACCATGAATTACATCAATTGAAATAACATCAAATGAAACAACGTCAAATGAGCTGACATACATATTGATAATAAGGTGCGAGCATCTCCAAATTTCACATTACATTCATCTCTACCTTTTATATCACTAGAAAATAGTAACCCCATAATTCGGGATGTAACAAATTCTTTGATACAATAATCCTTTTTAGGCCCTATTGTTTTCATCCATATAGCATATTTAAATTTTTCTCACATATTTTTTTATTTCTTCATTTGTGTTTGGGCACTCATGCATCTCAACATCCCACTTTTTCATCTATTTGATATTTTGTTTCATCTAGGTGTTCTTTCTTCTAGTTAGGTCTTCCTTCACAATTAGCTTAGGCCAGCAATGATTCTCCATACTTTGGACCTTCTTTAGGTAGCTTAATAATCGGATCATTGCCGAGGCTTCCAAGGGAAAAGTACCGGTCTCGACCAATAGAATCTCATAAGGCACTACAATCTTGGGCTTGAGGCTACTTATAATTAGATGTTTTTGTATTCTTTCCACTTGTCTCCATTTTTGATATGACATGTTGCTGTCCCAAATTTCACACCCATAGAGAATCACTAGAGTGACAAGTAGACCAAAAAGCGTTCTTTTAGTTTTCTAATCCCATAATTCTGCATTTCTACATCTATTTTGCAAAGAGTATAGCACTTTCCAACCTCCCTGAATTCTTTTTGCTCTACATGTTTCCTAGCTGAGTTTGTTTTGAAAATCAAGCCCAAGGTACTTGTACTCGTCCACTATTTCTAGTGGTCTACCTTCGAAGAGAAAGTCAATTTTTTGTTTTTTTCTTCGCAATGAAAAGATCATTATTTTGATTTTGCTAGTGTTCACTTGCATCCCGACCTCTTGACAAAACGTTTCAAGAGCCTTCAAATGTTTTCTCAAATCATGTGCAGTTTTAGCAATTAATATGAGATCATTGGCATATAAGAATAATTTTATTACAAAGTTGGCCAAATGAATGCCTTAAACACCAACCTTGTCTATACATTCTTCCAGCTTATCGATGTAAAGCCCAAATAACGTTGGGGAAAGCGGGCAAACTTGCTTGACACCAATTTCGCTGCCAAAGCATTCCGACATACCATCATTGGTTCTGATTTTAGCTCTGACCTGCTCATAGAGCCTATGAACAGCCACCCTAAGCTCATGTGGAACTCCTAATTCCTCCATTCTCTTCCATAGCTTATCCCGTGGAACCGTGTCAAAAGGCCTTTTTAAAGTCTACAAAGCAGCAATAAGCTTCATCGTGTTGAATGTCCCATATTTTTTCAATCAAGAATCTAAGGGTTATCCATGATCAATAGTGGAATGTTTGGGTCTAAAACCAGCTTGTCCTTTTGCTCTTTTTCCCTCTTTTTCAGCCCAACTGCTAATCCTGCGCTCAATCATGCTTCCAAAAAGCTTTCCAAGAAGAGGATCAAACTCAAAATATTTGTAGTGAAACATTTGATATAAAACAACAGATTTTTTAACCATACAAATTGTTGACAGTTGACACAATATTAAAATAAAACACTATAATTACTGCAGCAATCATAAAAGTCTAAAATAAAGTGGCAAATTGTGCAGATTACATCTAACAGTGTTTTATATTTTATAATAATGCTGCTCAGGAAGACATTAATCTTCAGAAATCAAACACACTAATCTAGGTACACATCTAGTCATAGATGGAAAAAGATACATCAGGTCTGCATTATAATTGAAGAGCACAAAGATTTATTGAGAGGGGGGGGGTGGGTGAATCAGTAAATCAATCACAAAATTTTATTTCTTAATCTTTTCAAACTTTTTACAATCAATTTTTGATATGAACCAATTTCCCCAAATTGATACAACTTTATTGAAATACTATTTTTAAAGTAGGCACCAACCTACAGATTTACACCAAGATGATTTAGTAGAATGTAGCCTACAAGGAACACCTAGACCTTTACAAATTTAGTAGACACCTGCCTACAAGGAGCACCAACCCCTAATGCAAGGCACCAATCCTTGACTTGATGGAAGTGAGACTGCCTTCAATCTGATCTGCACAAACCCAACTCTCCAATCTGCTCTGTGTGATAAATAATATCACCTTCAGCCCACACAAGGAAATGGAAATCTGACTGAACTGCTCTCACTCACAACAACCACACTTCAAGTTTAAAATGAATGTCAAATATATACTTTGCTCAAAGTTTGCATCACTTGATGAAAGAATACAACTTTGTCTTTTCAGAATTTACTCACACCTCTTCACTAGTTTTATTTATGTCTTAGCAACCTTGAATATACTTGTTTTAACTAACCAGATCGAATCCTTTAATTCATGTAATGAATGATGATATCTTTTCAACTGAATGATCATATCCTTTCAAGAGAAGCAACGCACCTTTCAAATTGAAACTGATTTATGAAGAAACACGTCTTAAAAAGACGTTTGTCTTGAAGATTGCACCATTTGAAAATTGATTCATGAAGAGCCACTTCCTTTCAACCACATGCCAAATGAACACGTCCCTTGAAGACACATCCATGAAACATGGTCAGCCAACGTTTCTTAATCAATCGCTCATTAACAAATCATTTTTCATTTGAAACAAAACTTTCGGGTGAGACGTCTTCAGCAACGAGATCAACATTGATAATCTCCAATATACTTGAAGTGGCCCGTATTTGTTCTTCTTAACTTGACGGCAATGATAATACTCAGAGGGCTAGACTCAAATTTAGATACCCGATAGTCACACAAAATCTATGTATATTCTTCTAATTGTGATCACTATACATCTAGGTATGGCGTAACTTCATCTCTTGATTTTGCCGGCTTAATTAATTGTCTTTCATCGCTACCAGACTAGATTTCCTGATTCTTATAGTTCAGACCGATAATGTGAATATCAGCTTCTGCCCTTACCAAAAAGAGACTTCCGATGTTTGCACAGATAGCAATGATGCGGGTTCTATCAGACAACTCAACTATTATCGGCCCTTCCCAGATAAACGCATAACACTAGATTACACAGGTTATCTGGCTTTATTTTATCGAAAGCTTTAATCCCTTTTGTTTATGTTTGAAGCAGCTCCTGATACTCCAAGTGATGGCTAAGAGTCCTTGAATAATTACTTCCAACTTGATTTCTCATACAAATTTCTGGTGTTGTCTTTTACTATCTTCAGCGCTAATTAATATTAATTTGTATTTTATTTTTGAATAGAGACGTCATTTCTTTCCAACGTATCTCTTAAAACAAAATCAAATGAGTGTCGAATTAATCTGATTTGTAGTTCATCGATCTGAAGGATCTTCAAATTTAATGATATTCAATCTGATTTTTGACATCAATGACAATTATTTCCAACAATAATATAATATTTTTCTAACCCAACCAACACAGGGGAAACATCACTTAGTAGTCTGAACAAAATAGCAGGCAGGAGAGAAAAAAATGATTTTGGCAGCTCAAAGAAGATGAAGTTTTTAAGAATGTTTGTTCAAGGTCTGAAATGCTGCTAATGCAAGATGGTTCATGTAGCAATGTGTAGAAGGAAAAGGGTATAGACTTCCATCAAAGTGTAATGGAAGGGATTTTTGTTAGATGCATTTGATGCAATTACCCTACTAGACATGCTTGTGAAATATGGAAGCATAGAGAAGGCACGTGAACTGTTTGATGGAATGCCTCAAGATGGTAGGATATATGGAAAATGGATCAAATGAAAAGGCTTTACAACTTTCAAGCAATAATGATTATCAGGAGTAAAAACCAAATTTTCCAACATTTACCTTAAAGACTTTTAGCTTCAAGGAATATTGATTGTAGGATAAACACATAATGGTGTGTTGAAAAGGCTTCCGAAATGTTCAAGCAAATGTGATTAATAGGCATGAAGGATGATTTGTTAAACTACTCATTGGACTTCGCTAGCATCATTATTGCCCGCGAGTGATGGTATGGGCATTTATTTAAGTAGAATAAAGGACACATCTTATTAGGTATATAGCTGGAAATACTTTAGTCAACATGCATGTAGGATGGAAAAGTAAAAGCACATACAAGACATGTGAACTATTTGACAGAGTCTATTGTTTACTCACGACGTACTACGAGAGTAAACAAGAATCAACATAACATGGACAAGTACGAACAATCATGAATGCATATTGCACAAAAAAATAGTACCTCATTTATTATTCATGGTAACTAAGTACAATTAGCCGTACTAGAATGTAACAACATGTGACATAATATCATAAGTACCCACATAATGTCTCCCGACTATATTGACTCAAGTACAAATAGCCGCTAGTGGTGGTTGAGGAACCAACCGTCACGACGCTTCATGACAACTAATCACTAGTCGGGGAACTTAATTCCCGAGACAACTAACATGACAAGTACATAGAAAATATTAAAATTAACTAAAGTCTTATTTATTTATGATGCTCGACCGAGCAAGGACTCTCTCGGCCGACTACATCATCCCCCCCACAAAGTAGTCATCTTCTAGACGATTTAAAACCAAAAACAAGCTAGCCAAGTCTTTGTCTTTTTCGTCCACTTCCATACGTTGTGCATCCTACAACTCTGTGTCCCTCTCCACCAACTGCCTATCCCTCTTGCTCAGGATTGTTTCCTCCTCGGCCAACATTCAGTCCTTCTTTGCCAATTGCCCCTCGAGAGTGGCAACTCTCGTTCGCTCGACAACCATCTCCTGAGCCAACTGAGCCAACACTTTGTTCCTCTTAGCCAACACTCGATCCTTCTCTGCCAACTCTCGCTTGGCAGTCTCAACCGGCTTCGTAAACTCCAAGATCCTCTTGGCCTCATGTACCACTAAGGAATCATGTCCCATGTCGAACTGTGGTGGTGTTGTGCGTGATCGTAGCGTGAGGTGAACTAATTGTGATTTTGGTGACTTTGGGCGTGAGGTTGGTAGCTCTGGCTGTATTGTGGTGGTTGGCTGCATTGGGATTTGGCAATTCAATTGAATTTGATGGGGCTTTGGGGGCAATGCCCCCAACAGGGTCAAGGGGTAGCACCCTTTGTGGGGGTTTGGGGGCACAAAATTGCATCGCGTACTTCATTTTCATGGATTTTTAAAATGTTGCTGACCAAGACAAAAATAAGAGATTTTGGGTTATTTAACTGTATGATTGTTTGAATTTCAGTGTTTGGGTTAATGAATGGTACGGTTTTTATTTTGGCGTGAGTATTGGAAGGTATGGACTTGACATTGGCGTTCATCTTCTTGCTTCGTACAACTTCCTTGTCCTTGCGTATGGCCCCCTGATTCCAGCATACGGTCCCCTTGTTCAAGCGTATGGTCTGGTCCTGTGCTTTTCGTACGGTTCTCCAGTGATCAATTCACATAGATTTTATTCATACGACCCTTAGCTTCTTAATGCGTACGACATTCCAATGATATCCTCTCTATACGACATTCGTTGCTCCCTTTATGCATTGTACAACCAACTATTTCTCACCTTGTACGGCCTTAGGTGTCTTCACTTCATCCCATACAAATTCTCTTTCAAGCTGTACGACTCCCAATTTGTTCACTCGTACTGCCCTATTGCTCGTAATACATCGTACGGCTTTTTGATTGCTGGTCCATACATTGTACGATCTGCCTCTTCTTTGTACAACGTTTAGCTCTCCTAGCCATACGGTCGTCCCTTCTTTTCTTCGTACGACACAATTGCTCCCTTCCTCACTGCCTCGTACAACTGACTTGTCTCCCCTTCGTTTGTCCTTCGATTGCCTTATCGTACAGACTATTGTGCTATGATCATGTCGTACAGCTTGTACTTGGTCCTCTTTTTTTGTTAACCGTACGACCCCTTTACAGTACTTTGTAATTTTTTTTATTTTCGCCACTCTAAACTTTAGCTTCTTTCTTTTATTTTTTAATACGTTTTTTCTCTTTATTTTTTATCTTTTATTTTTTCAACTTTTCCATTTTTTCTCTCCTCTGTCATTTTTTAACGTTCTTTTTTATTTTTCTCCATTTTTTCATTATCTCCCCTTTTCTCCTTTTTATTTTCTTCTATTTTTATGTTTTGCTTTTTATAATTTTCATCTTCATTTTCTCTCTCCTCTCCTCCCCTTCTCTTTTTTCTAACTTTCTCTCACTACCTCGTACTTTGTCCTGTTCCAACTTATAAGTTGGTGTTCTCTCTTTGTACTCTCCGTACTCGGCAGAAGATGTTTGGCTAGACGTGCCCTTCTCCTCTTCCTCCTAGATTTCTTGGACTGAAGGTGTTTGGCTGGACACGCCCTTCTCCTCTTTTTCCTGGATTTTTCCGATTTGTAGCATGTTACACTTTCGGTGGAACACTTCATAATCTTCCATCTGCCAGTGGAACAATCCGTTCAGTGAATTTGTCTCGTCCTCCGAGCATTCATGGAGGTCTAGGATGCCTTCATCATTTGGCTCTATGGTTCTTCCTTCTTCCATTCCGCCTCCTCTCTCCGATTTTGAATCTAACGATGCCAGTTCTCTACCTCGTACTTTGTCTTGTTCCAATTTATAAGTTGGTGTTCTCTCTTTGTACTCTCCGTACTCGGCCGAAGATGTCTTGCTGGACGTGCCCTTCTCCTCTTCTTCCTGGATTTCTTGGACCGAAGGTGTTTGGCTGGACACACCCTTCTCCTCTTCTTCTTGGATTTTTCTGATTTGTAGCATGTTACACTTTCGGTGGAACACTTCATAATCTTCCATCGGCCAGTGGAACAATCTGTTCAGTGAATTTGTCTCGTCCTTCGAGCATTCATGGAGGTCTAGGATGCTTTCATCGTTTGGCTCTATGGTTCTTGCTTCCTCCATTCCGCCTCCTCTCTCCGATTTGGAATCTGACGATGCCAGTTCTTCGTTGATCGCTTGATTCCTCAACTCGATCACGTACTTCCTTCCATTGCTCTCTATGGACAAAGTGTTTCTTTTCCAATTGTGATTTTCTCTGGCTACCACCAACCACCCTCTTCTGAGCAACGCATCATACACCTTCCTTTTTAGTGGGATGACTACGAAGTTCAGTAGGAATAGCTATGTCCCAATGATCACCTTCTGCGCCATCAATGTTCCCAACGGTTTGATGCCATGCTGATTGGCACCCACAAGTTGGAATGTTGGTGGCCAGAGTGTTGGTTTCCCGAGACTCTTCCATGTGTCTTCGGGTAGTATGTTGACTCTCGATCCTCCATCAGCGATAGTGTTTGTCAAGATTTTCCCTTCGATCTCCATTTGAACGACTGCTGGCATCTTCTTGATGTTTGCTATCAATAGAATTGGGTTGATGGTTTGTTGACCGTATGGTGGCAGTTTTGGTACCAATTCTTTCCTTCGGTCCTCCGATTGTGGGTGCTTGCCGTCCCCGACGACATTTGTGATTGCCAGTCCCAACTGTGGTAAAGTCTAGAGAAGGTCGGTCACCTTTATCGCTACTGTGGTTTGCAATACCTGCCATACGATGTTAGTTTCTGCCTCCGACCATTGAGGGGTGCCTTGGTTCTCCAGAGGTGTTTTGTTTTCCTTCGTCATCGCCAGTTCCACTTCTGCTTTTGTGTAATGTCCCCCAAAAATTGGATGAAGTGACTTAAATATTTAATATTGCCTAAGTCTTAAATTATATTTAAAAGGGTGATATTAAATAATTAATTAAATCAAGTTTATAAAACGACTAATGAAATATTTAAAATATGACTTTATAAAGTCACTTTATGTAGTGAATGGAAAATACAAAAGAGAAAACGGGTGAGATGATTCGATTCATTCACATTATTATGATTTACACATTTTCACGTGAGGGAGCTCTCTGAGAGTTTTCGTGCCTGAGGGGTCCAAACACTTGGAAGCCAGTTTTGGATGTGCAACACCATCCCTAGCTGGAGTAATCGAAGATTTTGGAATGGTTTTCAATATACTCTTCCTGATTTGCGTGATTGGTATTCATTGAAGAAACATTTTTTCAAGACAGCTTAAGGAAGGCTCAAATTTTTCTGAGTGGAGGCATTTCATCATTAAGGAACCCTAGACGAGCTCCCTATTTGCTAAAGACAACAGTCCTGGGTGTTATTTTGATGAAGTCAAGCGGATATGAGAAAGTCGTGTTTATTCAGAGAGAAAAATGACTTATGGACATCTCCTGGTTGGTCGTGGATCTAGCTGAGAGACCGTGTTTGGGCATTTAAGCTTCCTTGGTCCTGGTGCACTCCAAACTTAGGAGAATCGAACATCATTGAAGAATTTATGTTAGTATTCATTGCTGCACGAGGTCCTTAGAGGGCACCATACCTTGCAACAGCTTGAAGACGTTTGGATAATCAGGTTCTCAAACTCGCATCACACAGTCTCTGCATTTGCGAATACATTAAGATTTCCATTTGTCTTTGTCCTCATAGCATCGCTGTCATTGTAGCTTCTATTAAATGCACTGTATCAGCTGCCTCTGTAATTACATTGCATTATTAAGAGAGTTGCTGCCATTTAAATCTGAAACATGGTATCGATGAAGACCCCTCCTTGAGGGCGGTTGTATGTAAGTTGCAATGACAACTTGTGAACATCATAAGCTGAATTTAGGGAGTGTTGGGTGCTTGCATATGAACTGTTTGTAAAAATGTCATATAGCTGTAGATGAACATTTATATTCGCTTCAGTCATATTGGTGCATTGAGTAATGAAAATAAGGGATATTGCATTGTATTTCATTCTCTTTCAGTCTTAGAATTAGAAGCTTTGCATTTATGCTATCATAAAAATATTGAAAACACAAGAAAGAGATCACAAACAGCAGCTGGGTGGTTGCAAGCAAACTGTTTGACAAAATGTCTTACAGGTGTAGGTGTGCATTTTGCATAAGTAGGTCATACATATGCATTTGGAAAAGGCAAAAATACTTGCGTTTTACTTCCATTGCATTGTTAGTCAACTTGGCATTCATTTCCTAGGATTCAAAACATCTTGGCATCAATCTAAAACCAAAGACAAGCAATCAGAAAATTATATCAGACCAAGGGCAGTATTCACGACAACTGTTTGACAATATCCCTCAAGATTCAAATCAGAAATTACCGTCAGATTTAGCAAGCAATCTTACATTTTGCTTCCCTCATTCTTTTCTTTCCGTACGTGGATTTGGGTTGGTGGCCTTCTTTGCTTGTGCTCTGGTGATAGCCAATACCTCTTGCTCTTCCACCTCTAGCATATGGATGCCTTTTTGCTTAGGGCATTTGTTGTCTTCATGGTCACTTGGTCCACACCACTTGCACAATCTTCCCCTTGAAACTTGACCGTTCTGGAATTTCGTGGCGAAGTGGCCTCATTCGTTGCACTTTTGGCATTGTATCATGGGCCTTCCTTTACCATCGTATTGTATCTTGCTTCTCGGACTTCTGTTGCTTCGGTAACCTCTAGGGGATGCATTGCTATTGTACTGGGGCTTCTGTGGTGTATTCGGCGGTGTTGACGGTTCTCTCTGAGTGAAGAGTACTTGCGTACCCCTTGCTTTTAGATTGTATGGGTATTCCTTGATGGAATGTCCCATCACTTGGCAGATATCGCAAAACAACTTCTTCAGGCAGTTTTCCTTTGTGTGACCTTCCCCCTTGCAATCCGCACACCATACTTCTCTAGCTTCCCTCGTAGTCTCCTTGACGGCCTTCAATTCTTTCATCATTGTCATCATGTCCTTCTTGAGTGCTTGCACGGTCTTGGACTCACTGTCGCTGTTTTCGTCCGTACTCTCCTCATCGTTTGTCTTCCTTTTCCCTCGGGAGGATGTTTTATTTTCACTCTCTATATCCATCGCTTGATTGTATGCTTCAGCGTATGACGACAAAGGCACAACTTTCATTTTCTTTCACAAAGACAGGAGCAACCCTTCAATGAACCATCGCTTCTTCAACTTGTCGGTCGACTGAGTCTCTAGCTTTTTGAACAATTCTTTGAGTCTCCGGTTGTAGGTTTGCACGTTCTCGTGCTTCCCTTGCTTCGTACTGTAGATCTCTGCTACAATTTCACTGTCATCCCTCAGGAATTTGGATTCGTCTTGGAATGCCTTCTTGAGTAATCTTCGTGATGCTGTGTACTTGGTCCAACTCTGTGTACCAGTCGATGGCACTATCTCTCAGCGTCGTTGGAAATGCTTTCAGCCAATAGTCCACATCATCTTGCCCGTTGGCTATCCAAATCGTCTCACACGTCTTATAGTGCCGTACTGGATCTTTTGACCCATTTCTCGTAAATTTTGGTAGCTTCTGCCTCTCGGCTGCTGGAGTCACCATCCTTCCCCGATGCCCTCCTTGTGCATTGGACCCGACTAGACTGGTTCTCTCGCAACGTCCCAGTGTGTCACTTGCACTCTCGGCCACATTCGAGTCTTCCCCAAGTCTTCTATCGGCGTCTTCTACACCTCGGGTTCGTTTCAGTACTCCCTTTGCATTGGGGTCTTAGGCTCAGATCTTCCAACTCTTGGCCCTTCGTTGTCCGATTTGGACAATTCTCTCATACGATGTATGATGTTTTCAAGTTCTGTCACTTCATTTTGATTTTGATTTATTTTATATTTTGCTCTCTTTGTTATTGATGGTGTTCTAAAATTCCCCTCGTCAGTTTCTCCACCAGGGTAGACAATATTTTGATTTATTTCATTCCAGTCTTCATCTACTCCTTCGGTGGTTTGTTTCAATTTCCTCTGTCGGTTCTCTTGTTCTTCGAGTCTTAATGATCTCTATACTTGTTCCTCGGCAGTTTCTTGCCCTTTTGGTACTTAGTTTTTGTCTTTGTTGAGGCGTATGGGCATTAATTGCCAATTGTACAAACGTTAGTTGCCAGATGTACGTCTTCGGCTTGTATCTTGTTCCTCTTCTTCCCACTTGGTTCTCTCCTCGTACCGTTGCAGTATCTGTTGCCTCCTTTATTCCTGATCCCGCTCAGCTTGGAGATCCTGTAAGATAATGTAGTGGCACACTATCAACCTTGGTAGTTTGGTGAGGAGATGATCGACCTCTTGGTTGACGTGTAGTCGATCCTAGATGACTGACTGAGGGATCTCTCACCTGAGAGCCTCCGTCCATACGTGGTCCCTTAACGAGATTTCCCACAGATTGCAGAGGTCTTTTGTCAGAGCGTCTTCACAATCCTTGTTTGCTTGTACCGACTCTTTGGTCGGCTGCCCCATCATGACACCATTCTCCCGTTTGTGTGATCGTTGAATTCACGTAGGCAACGTCGCCAAATGTTTACTCACTGGAGTACTCACGACGTACTATGAGAGTAAACAGGAATCAACAGAACATAGACAAGTACGAACAATCATGAATGCATATTGCACAGGAAAATAGTACTTCATTTATTATTCACGGTAACCAAGTACAATTAGCCGTACTAGAATGTAACATCAAAATGTAACATGTAACATAATATCATAAGTACCCACATAATGTCTCCTGATTATACTGACTCAACTACAAATAGCCGTTGGCGGTGGTTGAGGAACCAACCGTCACGACGCTTCATGACAACAACTAATCACTAGTCGAGGAACTTAATTCCCGAGACAACTAACATGACAAGTACATAGAAAATATTAACATTAACTAAAGTCTTATTTATTTATGACGCCCGACCGACCAAGTACACTCTCGGCCAACTACATCTATTCCCTATAAATGGATATAAAAATAAAAACAAGAATGCATAAAGATGATCTTCGATTGCGAAATATTCCCCTCACAGAGTAGACTCTTTCCAAAACCAGCTTGCCAAGCCACAAAGCCATGAATCCCTTGCCTGTAACATACATAGTTTGGCCAGCTCTTGTTGAGTTCTTGGTGTGGCCACTATCTCACAATTGTGGTTTGTTGAACAACACTATCCAAGGATGTGTGGCTAGGAAGATTGGTATGTGCCAAGATTGCTCAGTTTAGTGAGTCGACAACATTTTGGCGATGTTCCATGCATAAGAGATGAAACATGGGTGTCTTCTCGGGCTCCTCATAAGCTAGAAGTGCCATGCAAATCTTGCTTCATGGTTTGTAAATTTTGAGTGCCACCACTGTAGTGCAACTGCCGCATGTTTGAACTCAATAATTGCTAATGTCTTTTTCCTTCTTTTGGAAGAGAAGCTTTTTTTGCTTGAAGAGATTTGTAGTCAAGATCCTTTGACTCATATCTGCTCCAAGTAGGAGACGAAATGCAACAAGTGTGTTATGGAACATTAAAGCGTGCAAGTTCATTGACATCTTGCTACATGCTCCTCATAAGATCCTAGCCCGTTCTTTGCATGCCTCAACATAATCCCATCTGTTGAGAAGGTGCAACACCCTCGAGCTTCCAATCCTCTTTCACCAGAATGAACCTCCAATTTCCCCTTCCCATCTCCGCCCCCAACTACTCACTTAAACTTCCTCTTAATTGAGATATCTTGATTACTAGTAAAATCCAACTCCCATTCAAACAAAATGATTCCCAAATTTGTAAAAACTTCACTCCCAATTGCCTACTATGTGGGAGTTTTCATTTCCATGATTCCTTTTTCAAACTTGTAGTCTACTACAAGATCATGGTGGTGAGCTGGTGAAATGGAGCACTTATAATTTTTTTTTTCTATTATTGGTATTTTTAATTTATTATTCATTATTTATATTTCTAAATTTCTAAATTATTTGTAAATGAGTGCATATGAGTAAAAGACTTATGACCAACATTGATTTAGTTCAACTAATTAAATAATTAAATTGACACAATGATGCTATGCTTGCGAGTGAGTAATAAGGAAACAAGGGTTGTGAGACTTGGCAATTTTTGTGAGCTAGGAGGATGAAAACCCTCTTGGCTCTTGGTTTTTTGGAGATAAGGGCAAAAACCCTCATCTTTGGCATTGGCAAATTCCACCTAGGATTTGCATGTTGAGTTAATTCATGGATTTGTGTGAAATTTTAGAATACCATGGATTAGATTTGCAAGTGAATAATTGTTAGAGGGAGATCTTGATGATTTGTAGAGTTATCTACCATTCATTGCTACTGATTGCTCTATTTTCATGTTGATTGGAGGTGCGGCGGCCAGTGAAGAGACCATACAGCCCATCTAAACCAGATTTTCAGCATTTTGAGGGTTTGTAAATCAATCTTTATTAGCATTTTGGGGTCTCCAGCTAGCGCCAGCAGAAAGGAGGGATTTGAAACACATTTAAATCACTACTTTGACCTACTAGTAGCCACCTCACGCCTTGATCCAGACGTACCAGTGAACTATGCTGTTCCTGGGCGTTTACAGGTTTGCACCAGTCATTAGGGGAGTTGAACCATCCTTGGAAAAGAGCGATTTGCATTTCTGGACACTTTTTTGAAAGTTGCCAGCAGTGGGAAAGGTTATTCGTCATTTGTTGGCTGATTGGAGTCTTGTGGTAGCCCTACAGCCTTCATATTGGAGCTGTACCTGTGTGTACAGATCTGCAAATATTGTTATTCAAGCTGGATCAGCCAGCTATATCATTTCAAGACGGATTTTGTGAGTAGAACTGTCAATTTCAGATCTGTAGTATGCTTCCAAACTTGATCCCAACTTTGTAAACATTATCAGCAGTTGCAAATTAATAAAATCAGGCTTTTGAGGGTTTCTACAAATTGTTTCAGATTTGATCTGTGATGTGTTAATCAGCATTTGAGGGTTTTATTAAGTGTTTCCAGCTGTTTGTTTTCAATTTTTATTTGTTGTCCTAGTTTGGTTTGGTGGTCAAAATTCAGAAGAATGCAAAAAAACTAGAAAAATTAAAATTACAAAAAGGGGACATTACAAGCTTTGAATAAAAGAAAAAAATGCAATTTTTTTTTTGCAAATCTACATTGGATAGTAAACTTAGCTCAAATGATGTAGATTTGATGCCTTCTTGCCTTCTTCTCTTTGCTGCTCTCTTCTCTTCTCACAACTATTCTTTTTCTTTATCTTCACAATTTGGAAGAAAGCAGAATGAGTTATTTTTTTTTAGTTGTTAATGTGGCTTTTTTAGGTTTAGGGTTGGTGTAAAGGGTGTGGGGGTTCTTGTGGGCCCTTCCATACTATTGTTTTTTCAATTTTTGTTTTAAAAAAAATTCTCTTTATGGTAGCTAGGCCATGGGGGATGGCTCCCCAAGATGGCTTGCTATCCCTTGCTATTTTCTGCTTGGACTTTGATGTTTTGGATATGTTTCTGAAATTTTCCTGAATTGGATATAGGGTGGGGATGTTTTTGACCCATCCTTGCATCCTTGAAACGCCCCCATAAAATGCCTCCTATTGGGGATAGGACAAAATATGTAGGACAGTAGGGGACATGTCCGGAGGGTACATAGAAAGAAATAATTAGTTAATTGCAAGCAATACACTTTTTGTTCAAATCTTATTGCCCCTTCCTCTTGTGTCGAGTTTAGTTGGGATATGCAAATTTTGTGTTAAAGTATTGTAAAATGGTTTATTGAATTATTTAGGAGTTTTAGCATAGGCTAGTAGAATCAACCTGTTTATATTTATTAGAATTTCAAGATGCATGATAGATAATGAAATTCACTTATGTAATTAACATATTCAAGATGTACTTGATCTAGCATAAACATCTACCTAATAGATCTAAAGCTGCCCAGGTATGTGTTTCAATTTGTGCTGCATTTGTTTAATATTCAAATGAAGGTATCTTTTGAGTTACACTACTAACTAAAGAGAAGATGAAAAATAATTCTATAAGAATTTTTTTGTTGTATTCATGATAGTACAAATACTTCCAATTGACCTAATTACAATTATAGGGAAGGTCTAGTACCATGCAATACTAGCATTAGCGAGAGTTGTCCACCTTAATGCACTCCTCTAATTGTAGCTTATAGTCTTTTGTCTCTTTTAGGGTTGGAGTTCCTTTTTGGCTCTCACATGTTATTGTTATTGGTTATATTATTGAGTCTCATTGAGATACTTTAGTCATATATAGATGTTGATATGGTTTTGTTCTCTCTTTGTTTGTTTTCCAATTTTTATCTCATTCTTTGCATTAGTTGCATATCATAGCTTTAGAAGGTAGGCATCAATTTAGGAACATGTTTGGTGAACTCTTCTAAATCACAATTTTGGCTCGTTTACCATTGTGTTGTGAGAAAGTAGCACTCAATTTTCTGCTTGATGCTGCAGATTCTGTCCCAGAACTTAAGAATGAAACGTCTCCGGGGAAGTGAAATTAAGGTATGGTTTGGGTTTTATTCTCATCTCATTTTCAATTTTGAGATATGTGTTATTAAGTATAATGTTGAAATATTCTGCTATCTTTTCTTCCAGGAACAATGACAAAAATAACTGAATATTCATGTCAATGCTTACAAATTAAATGAATTGTTTAAAACATCACCTTTTCTACAATATATTGTAATTACAATGGGTATAAGTGAATTATATGGATATGGATTACATGTTTCTCACATGCTGCACTTTGTTGGCTAGAAAGTTTTGTTTGATCATTGGATTTTATTTGATATGCTAGAATTTTTTTGTCGTTATCATCAAGCTATGTTTTATTTCGATTTTTTTTGATCCTTCTTTTAGCAGTAATTGATAAAATCTTGTAAATTTTTTATAATACAAGATCTAAAGAAATTATATTGCTATTTTGCTTGTGTCAATTGTGTTTTCCAAAGTTACAGTTTTCTATGGGTTCAATTGAAGTTACAGTTTTCTATGGGTTCAATTGTCTAGTGTGGAAATCAAAATTCAGCCTTTATAGTAGTATTGTCTGTTTGGGGCTTTACCTTGGTTAATCATTGTGAATTGCATTTGTGAATTATTTTGCAACTGTGGGCAATCTTTTGCTGACCAATGAGAACATAATAAACATCTTATATAATAATTGGTCCTGGAATGTCCTTTGTACATTCTATTGAAATTGATTGATATTAGCTACTTAATCTGAAAGATGATTATTTGACATGCCAATATCCTTCTATTCTAGTATAAGAGACACATTAAAAATATAAATATGTCCGAAGACTAATCTTAGTGCCAAATTTCTACTTTTATTTCAAACTTAACAGATATTAATTTCACTCTCTTCTTTAGGCTGCCTTGCAATCAAAATGGGGGCAAATTGATGTTCATGGAAGCCCATGCCTTGCAAATTCCATGCTTTGCATCATAGTAATCAGCTCCTTACATTCTTTGACCTTTTGCCATTTCATGGCTATTTATATATGTGCTCTATATTATAGGGTTATGGTTTACCAGCCTTATGCTTACTCCCTCTAGATCTGTTGTAATGTTTTAGTTTTGCAAGATTAAGACAAGGAGGCGATATTCTTGAAGATTGATAGAGGCAAAATATAACTATCTTCTCTCTCATATTTCTTCTATCCTTGTCTTAGGTTTTCTCCTGCATGCACAAGTGAACATCTTTTTCAGAATTTGGTCATCCGGGTTCACTCAGCATAGTGTTGGCAACAAAACCCACGTGCTAGATTTTTTCGGGAAAATTGCTTTGTTGCTCTCTAAAATTAGGGTTTCTGGAAAAAGTCAAAATTTCTAAAAACGGAGAAACTGGTTTGATCAGCTCGCATGCGCCAACAAAACCTATATGTCATATTTTTTCGAGAAAAAATAGCCTCGATGCCCTCTACAGCTTCTACACTGAAAAGTCATTGCATGCCTAAGTAAAAGTCAGTTTTTCGAATTTCTGATGATTTGGGCCGACTTAGAAATACATTCTCTACAAAACCCATGTCTCTGAATTTTTTTGTAAAAATTGCCCCTCGATAGGCTATTTTAAGCCTCATCGGAAAACTTGTCAGAATATATCTGTGTTTACAGTCAACAGTCAAGTTTTTTAGTATGCAATTCACTCAAACTGAATTCAAGAACAAATCAGTCTTAATTCACGATTTCATCAGAACGATTGACACCAATTTGCATCAAGCGCATCTAGAGGGTTGATTTAGACAATTTGACAGGGGTAGACACTCAAAGTTCACATGGTTTCATACCTCGTATAGTTGATAGCCTTTCAAGGCCAGTTTAGAGGGTTGAGTATTGTTGGAATTCTTTGTGTGCATTTCTCATAGCTAGAGTGTTCGCGGTCAAACTTCGTGGTTTCGTCATGCAACACTCTTCCATTGAGAAAAACATGAAAAACGTCAAAAAACGTCAGAAGCGTAAAGCTGCCGAAGAAACAGAGGCCATCACTTCCAATTGCGGAGCCACCAGAGTTACCAATCAGTGAACTACTAGTTGAAGTGTACAGATTTTTCTAGGATTGCTCAAGTTGCTAACAAGCAGTGAATTAACAGATGGTGAAGAGATGCTGCGAAGACATCGAGTACTTCAGAGGAGTATCGGAGTATCAGTGCCCTAGATGGAGATGCAGTTAACAACTTCTTGGAGGAGTTGATTGCGTAGAGACACAGCTAGTGAACTACTTGTCATGGACATCTCACCTTTTGAGGATAGACATTAAACACATCAGTTAACTTGATGCCTCTTTGCAAGTTAACTCGCTGTCCTACATATCATTGCATGTCTATTTTGGAATCACCTATGTGCATTTAGAGTTAGATTTCAGTTAACTGATGTTGGTTATCAGTTGACTCTCATATCAATAAAGACTTGCGTGTTGCAAAGTCCAATTAGTTTAGTTTAGAATCAGTTAATTGAGGTAATTTTTCCAGTTAACTGTTAAGTTGCATACATTTAGACCTAATAATAAATCTTGCATGCTTGCAAGACTGATGTTAACTCGAGATTTTTAGGGTTCCCTACTCCTTTGAGCTTCTATAAATAAGAGCACCCTTGCTCATTTGTATTTTAACTTTTGCTGTGATAACAAATTGCTGTGCCCACCTTGCCGTGCAATATTGCTATTCTGTATTGGTTCACTTTGTTAATATAAAGCTGGTTTGATCGTTTATTGTGCGTTAGTTCCTTCATGCAATTTGCTGTCCCAGATTTATTTGTTTCTAATAATATTTCTTTCATATCTACACCTCGGATAGGTATCCTACTTCCTTGGGAATTTAGAAATAGAGATTATTGTTTGATGTTTTTAATAGTCTTTCTTTCATATCTACACCTTGGATAGGTGTTCCACCTCCTTGGGAATTTAGAAATAAAGATTGTTGCTTAGTGTTGTTTCCAGTAATCTACTTTCAGCCTATACCTCGGATAGGTGTTCCACCTCCTTGGGAATCCTGAGAACTAGTTTGCTGTTTGATGTCGTTTCCAATAACCTTCATTTCAGCCTACACCTCGGATAGGTGTTCCACCTCCTTGGGACTCCCGAGATAGAGTTTATCGTCAACCATTCCCACTTGCTCCTAATTCCTCTTGCTCTGTTTTTCTAGAGGAAATAGGATAGTTTTAGCGTTAGCCTAGTTGTAGTTAAGATTTGCATATACTAGAGAAAACCTTAGCTGCAATGTATATGGTTTTATAACCTTGTGCTTCTATTAACTGAGTCAAAAAGATAGGATTTTAGAATACTTTACTTTTTATGCATATCAGCAAAAGAGGGAGCTTCCCCTCCTAATTTGAAGAGCAGTTAATACTAAGCATAGTTGTCTATTGCCAATATGCACTCCAGAGGTGCGAATTGTAACACCAACAAGTAGCTCTATGGTGGAGTGCCCCAACATGCTGATGGATGGTTCTAGGTTTGGGTCCTATCTGGTCCATGCTTTTCAATATGGTATCAAAACCAGTCTAGGTAAGCTTAAGCTGGTGTGTGTGGTTTGAAGGAGAGTGTTGGAAGATGAATCCACACCCCATGAAGAACACAACCTTTGAGGGGCTAGTGGCCTAGTGTTAGGGTATTTGAGCATTCCCATGGGAGGTGTAGGGTTGAGTCCTAGCTAGTCCATGGTTTTTAATAATTATTGTATAATCATAATTCTATCATAAATTCATTCTAATTCCACAATCAAAAGGTCTGGTGAAGTTGACAATCATATATCATCCTACTGCAATGAAACAAAGACTATGCCATCAATGATTAACTCAGGTGTTTCATTTTTCATCAAAATAAGGCCATTCCACCATGTGTAACTGGTTGACCTCCTTGCAAACTCCTCAAGCAAATAAGAATGGCAGCTATCTTGATCAAATATGTATGAGGTCTGCTAAGCAAGTAATAGGACATCTGAAACATGCCTTGAACTTATATATGTTAACAGTCTTGGCAAGCTGCTACTTTCCTTTGGCACTTAGGGTACCTTTTTCAAGATAGCCTTTACTTTCTAAAGATATTTTCCCTAGCTAAAGCTGCGAATAACAAATCTGTTACAACCTTGAATGTGATGTCCCCATCTTACGAACAACTAAAAGATAAGTATATATCCAATGTAATCGTATTATTCTAAACAAAAAAAGTTCATTATTTCTATAAATGTATATTAAATATTTTATTATTAATAAAAAATACAAATACATATATAAGTAATCCATAAATAAATAAATAATAATTAATAAATAAATATATAAATAATTATAATGTACATATATATAATTAAATAGTAAGATATAAATTATAAACATAAAAACAACTAAATCAAAATACTTTGTATGCAAAACAAACAAAACATTATATTTAAAAGCTAATCGTGATTTTGTGAATAGGTGCATACCTGAAAGGTCAGGCAGGAAGAACGCGTCGGACAGGAAGGATTAAATACAAAGACATGGGAGACACCAAGAAACGAAGGAGAGAGAGAGAGAATGCCAGTGGAGCCATCGACCCACTGAAGAAGATTTGCCATTGCCATGTCAGGAAGAAGAGCTAGCATCGAGAGTAACACACAAGTCCATAACTTGGAGAATCCACGATCACTCACAGATTTCAATTCCGAATCTGGCCTTCGTTGAAGGGCGACGCCACCTTTGGGCAGAGCACTGAGAATCACCAATCGTTTTCCTCAAACAATTCTAGCGCAAGGAATTTCGAGGGTTAATCTCATCACCCATCTGTCTATAGCTTGAACCATATAAAATTCTTTGAAGTCTTGCAGAGGCGTCACAATAGGAGTGGGTTCTGTACTCAATACAAGAATATCCATCATATTAGGCAATCACCAGCACATTCAGTATTTCTGACTTATAATTAATATTTTAATATCTATGTGACATCTTCATTGAATCTGGAAGTGAATTCGATTTATGAGACAATTAATTAAATAAGATCAGGATTATCAAGAAGTGATCCTTTCCAATACATTTTTTTGAGATAAGAAATAATAAAATATGAACTGAGATTGATACTGCTTGCAAGTTTTGATATTTGTATAAAAATCTCTATCCATTTCTGTAGCCAAACCGAGAAGGTCTATGACAGTGGTATCAGAGCATAATCCTGCCAACCTGTAGGAAGAAAGTGAATGAAAACTTACGAAAGGAAGGGAACCATGGCTGATAAATTGGCCCAAGAACTTAAAACATTTATGGAGCAAACAAATGAAAAATTCGAAAGAACAAACCAGCTCATTTTACAAACCCTTCAAAGCATGAACAGTCATCACACTCAGGAGAAAACCAATCCAACGAAAGAGATGCACTCCAATCACTCCGAGAATGAACACTCGACCAGAAGTTCAGCGCTAAGGCCAACCTTGCCTCCTTTCCTTCCAAACACTAATGACATAGAAGAAAGCGAAGAGCAAAATGCCTCTAGTACAAAAGATATTGCAAGTATGTATGCGGGATTGGATCTAGCAGTGCAAAAATTGGTGTCCTTCAAAGAATACTATGAGGTCAAAACACAAGCCAACTCAAGCAAAAGAAAGAATCAGACCGACAAACTAAGATCTCGGGTTAATAAGATGACATTACCTCCTTTTGACGGCTTAGGGAAGATCACGGCGCAATCATGGGTCCAAAAACTTGATACTTATCTTTCCCTCAGCCCCATGACCAAAGAGGATACCATCAAATTTTCTGTTCTACATCTATCAGGAATAGCTCACGACTGGTGGCACCGTGGACTCATCACACAGGGATACCGGAGTATAACCACCTATAATGAGTTCACCCAAAAACTCATTGACAGATTTGATCAGAGGCATCCCGAGTGGTATTTCAAGGAACTCACCCAACTTAAACAACAAGGAACAGTGGAGGAGTATGCAAATGACTTCCAAAGGATAGCTGTCATGGTCCCCGATATATCGCAAAGAAGACTTACCTATCTATTTATCGAAGGGCTCAAGGAACAAATCAAGAACAAAGTAAACCCATTGGAACCTCAAACCATGGGAGAAGCAATTCAAAGAGCCGTAAAAGTGGAATCAAGTTCTCCAAAGGAAAGAGCCAAAAACCCTTCATTCAAACCACAATCCAGACAAGACCAACGAAGGGGAGATGATAGGGGAAGAGCTTGCTACTTTTGTAGTGAACCGTGGACCCCAGGGTACTGATGCCTTGACAGAGAGGCCTACAAACGAAGGAGAGAATTCATGGATCGAGGCTTATGCTTTAAATGCAAGGAATCATGGGGACAAGGACACCAATGCAAAAAAGGTCAAATACACGAAATAGAAGAAACTTGGGATGAAGGGTCAAAGGAAGTCCCCACCAAAAGAAGAAAATGGGATCAAGATGAACCAGGGACTTTGGTGGTCATATTGCAAACAAGTGAGCATAGATCTTTTTGAATCAAAGGCACACTAAAAGGGCAGAAAATTATTGCTTTGGTGGATAGCGGGGCCTTGCACAATTTCATCAACAAAAGTATAGTGGCCAAGCGTAAATTAGGGGCTCAAGATTTCAAAGGGTTTAAAGTAGCACTTGCCAATGGAACCATAGATCAATGCTCAAAAGTCATTCCTCAACTCGAAATTACATTAGACAATCATACCATAAAGGGGGATTTTTATGAGGTAAATCTACACAATGATGTGATTTTAGGAATGCCATGGATCAACTCTCTTGGACATTTCACCATGGATAATCCAAACTTAGAAATCTGCTTCAAACACAATGGGCAAGAAGTCTCACTTAGGGGTCTACCAAATGGATCACCCAAAGTAGTATCTTGTAAAAGGATGGAAAGGATTGTAAGGCACGGGCAAGGGGAGTGGATAGCTCAATGCATGGTATTAGATAAATCACCCTCCCAAGAACCAGATATTCACATAGACATCCAACCAATTCTTAAAAAGTACAAGAAGATTTTTAGAGATATTCCTCCTGGTTTACCTCCAAAAAGAGGTTTTGAGCACTCCATAGAATTGGAAGAAGGAGCAAGACCAGTAATCATCACCCCATATAGACACCCTCAAAGGTTCAAAGAAGAAATTGAGAAAACTATTAAAGAGCTGTTAGAAATGGGACACATTCAGCCAAGCAATAGCGCCTTTGTGTCATCTGTCATATTGGTCAAGAAAAAAGATGGCACTATGCGAATGTGCATAGACTATAGGGCCTTAAATAAAAAAACTATCAAGAATTGGTATCCCATCCCAAGGATGGATGAACTGCTAGATGAGTTGCATGGAGCAAGGTACTTCTCCAAAATTGATCTAAGGTCAGGGTATCACCAAGTTCGAATGAAAAAGGAAGATGTACCAAAAATGACATTTCGATGCCATTATGGGCATTTTGAGTTTTTAGTCATGCCGTTTGGCCTTACCAATGCCCCAGCTACATTTCAATCATGCATGAATCACATCTTCCCCCAACAATTAAGGAAGTTTCTACTAATCTTCTTTGATGATATTTTGATC
This sequence comes from Sequoiadendron giganteum, assembly GCA_007115665.2. Classification (NCBI taxonomy): domain Eukaryota; kingdom Viridiplantae; phylum Streptophyta; class Pinopsida; order Cupressales; family Cupressaceae; genus Sequoiadendron; species Sequoiadendron giganteum. Next base: position 51,220,653 of record CM021102.1, read on the forward strand.
TATAGTAAAACATGGGAAGAGCACCTCTGACATATTGAAGAAGTTCTAAGTATCCTGGAATCAGAATCGCTTTACGCAAAGATGTCTAAATGCGAATTTGGGTTAGAAGAGATACTCTACTTGGGGCACAAGATCAATGCAGAAGGGGTAAGAGTGGATGAAGAGAAGGTTAAAACAATAAAAGAATGGCCCAAACCTAATACCTTGTCTCAACTTAGAGGCTTTGTGGGGCTATGCAGCTACTATCCGCGTTTTGTTAAAGGGTTCTCGAAAATAGCCGCTCCCCTCACGGATCTAACCAAGGGGGGAGATTTTATGTGGAATGATCAAGCTCAATAGGCATTTGAACAACTCAAGGAAATCATGAGCACCTGTCCTGTCTTAGCAATTCCCGACTTCACACTATCGTTTGAACTGCAATGTGATGCCTCCGGAGAAGGGATAGGCGCGGTATTCATGCAAATGAAACATCCTATAGCCTTCGAAAGCCACAAGTTGACAGGGATTGAGCAGCACTATTCCATATATGACAAAGAGATGTTAGCGATTATGCACGCGCTAGCCAAGTTCAGACAATATCTAGTTTGTGGTAAGTTCATCAAAACATACCACAATAGTCTAAAATTCTTCATGCATCAAAAGGATGTCAATGATCGCCCTCAAAAATGGGTGAGCCGAGTTCAGGCGTATGATTTTGACATAGAGTATGTTAAAGGAACCAATAATGAAGTGGCAGACGCGCTATCCAGGTGCCCACACCTAAACACCATTACAAGCATTTCAAAGGATTGGAAAAATCATATTATTGCGGAATATGCCAGAGATACATAGGCCTCAGAAATCTTAGAAGGAAGAATACCCAATGAAGATTACAAGTTATGGGACGATCTCATCTTATATAAAGGGAGAGTCCGGCTAGTTCCCCACTAAAAAATGAAGAACAGGATCATAGAAGAATTCCATGATAGCCCTCTGGCTAGCCACCAAGGATACTACAAAACATATAAGCAAATTAGAGAGAATATTCTTGGAAAGGATTAAAGGGTGATGTGCTCAAACACGTACAAGAATGTATTGCTTGTCAGCAGAATAAAGCAGAACAAAGTCATCCGATAGGATTATTACAACCATTACCCATTCCCAACCAAAAGTGGGAGAGTATCTCAATGGATTTCATAACCGGAATGCCTAAAGTACAAGGGAAAGATAGTATTTATGGGTGGTAGATGGACTTACTAAGTATGCCCACTTCTTTGCCATTTCATCTAAATACAAAGCATCTCAAGTAGCAGAGTTCTTCTTTAAAGAAGTCTTTCACCTCCATGGGATACCCAAAACAATCATCAGTGACAGGGATAGTAAATTTTTGAGCCAATTTTGGCAAGAGATTTTTTGGCTGGCAGGGACAAGTCTAACCCCAAGTACAAGTTACCATCCACAAACAGGCGGGCAAACAAAGATAGTCAACAAATGGATAGAAGGATATTTGAGGAACTATGTAACCGGCCAACAAACTACATGGATTAAGTGGCTACACTTGGGAGAGCATTCTTACAACACCACCCATCCTAGGTTAATTGGGATGAGCCCTTTCAAAGCCCTATATGGTTACGAAGTGCCCGCTTTTGGACACTTGACCACCCAAGAAAGTAAGGTGCAGAGTGCACAAGACTTCATACAGAAAAAACATTGATCTTCTAAAGGCCCTCAAAGAAAACTTGCAGCAAGCAAAAAACCAACAAAAAATCTATGCTGACTGACACCGCATAGAAAGGACTTTTGAAATTGGGGATCAAGTCTTCCTACCACTGCAACCATGCAAATAAATATCAATTAAGAAAAGCGGGGCTCAAAAATTGAAGCCACGTTTCTTTGGACCATATAAAGCTACAAGAAGGGTGGGTGAGGTAGCCTACGAAATAGAACTACTGACACACAGCAAAATCCACAATGTCTTCCACGTATCACGGTTAAAAAGGGTCCTTGGACAACACACTTTTCCTTGCATCGAGTTACCTCCAATTGATGAGGAGGGACAGCTCACCTTGGAACCAAAATTCATTATGGACACGAGAAAGAAAACTAAGAAGCAGGATCATCACCGAGTTTTTAATCAAATGGAAGGGGCTCTCGGAAGACGATGCCACCTGGGAAAAGAAGGAAACCATTGAAGCACTAAAAAATAAAATTCAGGAAAAACCAAACATGATGGCCCTGGACTATTGATGTAATATCTTCAAGAAATTAAAATTGTTTTCTTTATTTGTCCTTTTTGAAGACATAAGACATTCTTTGTAAGTCAATAAATACATCATCAGGCACACAAAAAAAATAAAAAAAATAAAAAAAATATATATACATGCAAGGAGGACGGGTAGGTGCCCCAGTATTGTACAAGACCAGATACTTTTATAAGCATCCAGAGAAATCCATGTAGAGGGGACGGACAGGTGCCACTCACATGGTATAAAGCTGGATACCCTTATACATGGTATCTAGAGAGATACATGTAAGGAGGATGGACAGGTGCCACTTACATTGTATATGAGGCTGGATATTCCTATATAGGGTATCCAGATAAAACCCATGTAGAAAGGACGGATAGGTGCCTCTCACATGGTATAAGGCTAGTAGTCCTTATATGAGGGACCTAGAGAAGATGCATGTAAGGAGGACGGATAGGTGCCACTTACATTGTATAAGGCTGGTTATTCTTATATAACGTATCCAGAGAAACCCATGTAGAAAGGACAGACAGGTGCCTCTCACATGGTATAAGGTTGGTAGTCCTTATGTGAGGGACCCAAAGAAGATGCATGTAAGGAGGACGGATAGGTGCCACTTACATTGTATAAGATGGACATCCCCATATAAGGTATCCAGAGAGAACCATGTAGAAAGGACGGACAAGTGCCTCTCACATGGTATAAGGCTGGAAATCCTTATGAAAGGAATCCAGAAGGCTTGGGGGAAAAAAAGATTAGAGGTAACAAAGTGTTACAACCTTTCCCAGGATGAAGATTACAGCAAGAGCTCCAGACACTCTAAAAAAAGAGAACCATTAAGGATTGCTTGAGGACAAGCAATATGAAGCAGGGGAGAATTGTGACGTCCCCATCTTACGAACAACTAAAAGATAAGTATATATATCCAATGTAATCGTATTATTCTAAACAAAAAAAGATCATTATTTCTATAAATGTATATTAAATATTTTATTATTTATAAAAAATACAAATACATATATAAGTAATCCATAAATAAATAATAATTAATAAATAAATATATAAATAAATATAATGTACATATATATAATTAAATAGTAAGATATAAATTATAAACATAAAAACAGCTAAATCGAAATACTTTGTATGCAAAACAAACAAAACATTATATTTAAAAGCTAATCATGATTTTGTGAATAGGTGCGTACGTGAAAGGTCGCGCAGGAAGAACGCGTCGGATAGGAAGGATTAAATAAAAAGACATGGGAGACACCAAGAAACGAAGGAGAGAGAGAGAGAATGCCAGTGGAGCCATCGACCCACTGAAAAAGATTCGCCACCGCCACGTCAGGAAGAAGAGCTAGCATCGAGAGCAACACACAAGTCCATAACTTGGAGAATCCGCAATCACTCATAGAGTTCAATTCCGAATCTGGCCTTCATTGAAGGGTTGTAGCCCAAATTAGAAAATTTCTAAAAATAGAAAGTTTGGCTTCTAGGGTTAAGATTGATTTTGATTGGCTCAAAATACTTCCTCATCAGGGTGGTACAGTCAAAATCACAAAAAGATCAATTTTACCCTACTGGGTCTATTCTGCTTTTTCAGAAGCTGTTTCGGGAGATCCAAGGTCATCAATGGAGGTCAGTTAGCTGCCAGGTGTCAGAAATCAGATGTTCAAGCGTCAAACAAAAGTTGTCAGTGGCGAACGTGCACGAATAACAGAGAAAAGAGAGAGGAAGCCGAAAAAGTTGAAAAATGCAAAAATTTGTCTAAGGCTGGAGAAGTTAGGTGCCCCTGCTCAGTTTGGGTGCCCAAACTTCAATGCCTTAGAAAATTTTTCTGTTTTCAATAGCCGAGACAAGGAAGGCACATCAAACGAGGGAAGAAGTTGAAAATTGCTAAAAATTGGCTAAGTCTGCTCAGCATGGGTGCCTTTAGAGAAGAAGGGCGCCCATCTTTTTGGAAGGTCAGATGATGGAGTCAAAGGTTGGATTCCCCAGGTAATGTTGTTCATTTTCTCGCCAACTTCGCATCGGATGTCTCCGTCAGCTTGTCAGATCACCCAGCCATCGACAAATCCAAAGCAAACAGAGGTCATGGAGAGGGGTGTTTAGAAATCTGAAGGTGAAAAACAGTAAAAAAATGGCTAAGTCTGGTGAATCTGGGCACCCCTGGAGAAGAAGGGTGCCCAAGTTTTTGAGGGGTTGAATGAATCGATTTGCAGAAGGTGCCTCTGACATAACTTCGTCAGACTTGATCAAGCTTTCCAACGCAATCATCAACACGTTTGTCGGAGTTGGCAGTCATCAAATATCGAAGGCTGAATAGAGGAGAAAAGTGAGTGGAACGACAAACGTCAAAAGCAACAGTGAAAAAACTCAGAATAAAAACTATCTCTGGAGGAGATGGGCGCCCCTGAAGGAGAAGGGCGCCTAGGGTTTAGAGCCTTTAAATGACAGTTTCCAGAGATGAAGTATCCAGGAGCCCCCTTCCAGAATCTTCTTAGCCATCCAATGAACCTGATAGCCACTCAATTTGATCAGTACAACGCCCAGAATCATGAATCCATCTGAAGGTCAAAAGACAAACAAAGTTTGAAGATCATAAAAATGGCTAACACTGGAGAAAGTGGGCGCCCCTGGTGGAGATAGGCACCCGACAATTTGAAGGGTCAAACGAAGTTTTTGTCAGAAGATGTCTCCAGAACAATGTCGTCAGATTCGGTCAGGCTCCACGATGAAACTTTCAATTCGTCCATCTGATCAATCTATAAGCCAAGAGATAGGATCAAACTAGGGTGGAAAATTGAGGAGAAGTTGAAAATAGTTAAAAATTGGTTAAGTCTGGAGAGACTGGGCGCCTCGCTTCAAGAAGGGCGCCCAAATTGCAATGCCTCGTGAATTTTTTGAAAATTTCAAAATCTTGAGAGAAGAAAAGAAAAACGTCTAAGTTCATTGCATGAACTAAATTTAGGGTTTCAAGAATTAGGGTTTGAGAGCTGTTTCTCAAGACAAAAACTTATTTAAAGGCATCTTTGTGTTTTATTTTTCATATTTTCTTGCAGGTGGCTTCAAGGAGAGATAGAGCAGCAACTTCAAACCTATATTTTCAAGATTCAAGAACGTAAACTTGCTGGTTTTTTATAAATTTTTCAGATCAGCTTTCAAAGAAGGCTTGCTTTTTCATATTTCTTCATCCAGAACATCAAATTTGTGAAGGAGGCTATTGTTTTCAATTTTCAACAAACTGGTCTATATTTGTTCTATTTTTTGGACAATTTTTGAAGGATTTTCTCAAGGTTGCAGCAACTGCTTTTTATTTTGCATGTCAAAGAAAACTTCAAAATTTTCAATTTCTAATCTTCTTGGTCTATTTCAAACCTTCTTTTGAACAAAACCCATATCATAGCTTTTTCAAAGAAACTTAAAGTGGTTGCTTTTTCAGTCAAAACCCAGTGTTTTCAACATCTAATCAACTGGGTTCATCCAGAATATGCTCATGAACAATACCCGGATGTCAGCTTTTTCTGCTTTTTTCAGAGAAAATTAGGGTTTGATGCTTTTTCAATCTTCACTCCAAATTTTCAAAAACGGACGATCTGGGTTGGCTTGTAACGAAATTCTAATCAAAACCCATATCTCAGAAAAATTTCCAAAAAATCATCCATTTGACAAAAAAAAATCAGCAAACTAAAATTAGAAGGTTGTGGAAAACTTGTCAGAACCTAGGCGTGTTCACAGTCAATCTTCGAGTTTTGCATAATGGAGTACATTCCTGTAGAGTTTAAGACCAAATCAACACTGTACCATGATTTCATAGAAATAACCGAGACTGACTTACACCATATCAGGCTAGTATTCAATCTGGGTGCTTTGGAAGATGCAGACAATGTTACCATCAGGCATCTTGGCCATTCAAGCCTTCTTGCAGCAACATCCATACCTTTTTCAGTACAAAGCTTGGAATTCATAATTGCTTGTATCGAGCATTATAATCCTGCCATAAGGGAAATCCAGTTAGTAGATGGAAGAATCATATGCAACTTAAAGCTGGACATGATCGAGAAATGCTTCTCAATTCCACCATGGCCTGGGAGTGTTACCATCAACATAGAAGAATGTGAAAGGATATGGGAAGAACACCAAGAAAAATATAGCAAGAAGATCGCACACAGGTGGCTGAAAGAAAAACACAGTACATTGCCAAAGAATATCGGGAGAGGAGAGTTCAAGGATGAATTTGCCATAATAATCACCTTACTCAATCGAATTACTGGTCAAGCGGATGCAACGAAGTTTTAGCCTTGGATGTTCTACGTGATACCTCACATCATGAAGAAGACAGAGTTCTATGACTGGCCTACATTTATCAGTGATTGCCTTCATCATCAAATAACTGAATATTTCAATAGACATGCATTCCATATGATCTCCTACCTAGTCTACTTGGTTGCCTTTCAAGGAAAATTCAGAGGGTTAAACACAAAGGGTTCTTTAAATGTACAACATGTTTATAAATACTACACTCAGTTGGAGTTCTCTGCGGCATCACATCACTACAAAAGAGTGAATGAAGCATTCCTAATATATACAGTGCGTGACCTAGACAATGAGCTACATGTACGCATTTCATCTATTGCCAGGGCAGCAATGTCAGAATGGGCGGATTGGTTTATTCAGTTTGCTACTTTCACTTACCTAAGGGTTTATGGCTATTCAAGTGCTCCTCTTATGTTACCAAGGTATTCGTCAGATGAAGTTGTGTATGGAGTTTCTAAGGCAAGTATCAAATGTTCACACCTGTTTGCAAAATAAAAAGAAACCAGCCTTTAGCTTCCCTTTTGAAATGGGAATATACAGGTGTAGATCATCCGTAGATGCTAAAATAATGGGTAATGAGTTAGATAAACTTGGTTTCTTGCCTTTTAGCGAGAGACGCTCTTATGATCCCCATGGTGTCTATGCAGCTCGACTTGGTCAAAACTATGCTCATGTGCCCGCACTTGAGGTTTTTTGGGCTAATTGCAAAGATGAGTTTGAGGTGCGAAGGCGAAGCAATAGTAGACTCACCCTTCATCAAATGAAAGATTGTTTATCCGAAGACATTGAAGGGTTATCTGATGATGACGAGGATGTAATTCTCCCAGCTTATATTAGAAATCAGATTGAGCAACAACCCCTTCTGCAGGTCAATTGGGCCAATAAAGAATGCCTCACAGTGGAAGAAAGGACTTGTCAGGTTGTTGATTGCAGCAAGACCTTCTTGACACTCAAAAGAATGAAGTCAATTCCAATAGCAGAGCCGCCAAGGGTTCATCCATTGCTTCCTTCTTCTTCTTCTAAAGCTCAGTCAAAGACAAAAGGAAAAGGTCAAGAAGTTGTGAAGGGAAGTAGGTCTACAAAGAGTGCAATGAAGAGGTTGGACTACATAGGTATTGTCATCCAGGAGCAGCCTATAGCTGAAATAGAAGTCCCTCCACATGAGCCCATACCTCGAGAGGAAACAAAAGATGTGCCTTTGATACAAGACCCTTTGCCATCTTCGAGGTCTCCACCCATTCACATTGATTTGGAAGATGAGGAGATAGAGGCCGATGTTGCAGTTATTCCTCTGATGGATGTTAGTAGAGATACCACATCTTGGCTTGAGAGCTCCTTGGGAAGGACAAGAAGAAAGCCTTCTTATCAGGTAAATGTTGATGATCTCAATTTATATCAGGAAGCACCCAAGAAGAAGGCAAAGAAACAAATACACTTTGAGAGAAATCCTGATGATGAAATGGTCATGGAGACAGCTACGCCTCTTGAAGATAGAATTAGGGATGAGGTGGATGTTGATGATTTTATAATGGTCAAAACAAATCTTGGTAAAAGTACCCGACATGCTGACATGAGTTTGTTCAAGATGGTGACTGAAAATATTCAAGAAAGAGTGCAAAAGGATGGAGAAGACAAGGTAGTCCTCAAGGCTGAAAATCGTCAACTCCGGTTGTGTATATCTAATCTCATTCATGGCACCTCACAAACAACACAGTTGCTGCCCCAAGTTTTAGAGCACTAGCTGATTAGCAGCAGTTGAGGCAGTTGGTTATTTGTGGAAAACAAACTCAAGAATGGATTGAAGAGTTCATTATCAGAGGAAACGAGATTCTAGCACATGTCTCCTAGTTGAGATACAAGGCTCATGACTTACGTCAAGGTATCCAGGATTTTGAGCAGTTGATAGCCGAGTTCAAGCTGATGCATGAAATCATAATTGCAGATTTAGATATGGCTTACGGCTCTACAATGGCAAGAGAACACAAAAGATAGATCCTGCAGTGGAAAGGTCACATTTTGAAGGTTAATACATATGTGAGAATATCTGAGGAGTTTGCTATCTATAAGCAAAGAGTTATTGATACTCTTAAATTCGTCAGAGAATTTGTTGCAGCAATTCCTTGTCAGTATTGCGTTGAAGATGGTTCATACATTGGGCTTGACGTAGTTCAATTAGAGTTTCAGAGTATCATGCATGGCAGCGATGGCAGTGTTGGAAGAATGAAGATGATTTCCATGATGTCAGCAAAGTTCGAGAAAGCAGCCAATGAGGGTGAAGATTTCCTAAAATTTATTGCAGATGGTGAGGAAATCTTGGAAAAACGACATTTTTTTATTAATAGTATTGGCACTCTCACCAAGGATGAAGTTGCCCGCTTTTTAGTGGATGTGATCGAGATTTAAATCAACTTTCTTTTAGAAGCTTCTTTCTATCTTTCTTTCTATTCTTGTCATGATTCTTATCCATTCTTTGAGGATAGAAAGAAAACGATTGTAACGAGTTGGCATTTTCTATTTTTAGATGCTTTCTAGGTTTTGTTGGCGTTTCAAATCGCACCTCTGGAATGCGTTCTAGAAACGAACAGCTATGTGCAGTAAACTGCTCTTCGAATTAGGAGGGGAAGCTCCCTCTTTTGCTGAGTTGCATAAAAAAAAGTAATCTAAACTTAATTACGCCTATCTTTTTGGTTCAGCTGCGAGAACACAAGGTTATAGAACAATAGATGTTGCGGCTGAGGTTTCCCTTTAATGAAACTAGACAGCTACAACTTAACCTACGCTTAAAACGTTTCTACCCTCTCAAGTAAACACAGAGCAAGAGAGTTTAGAAATGGACGAGTTTGATTTTTGATAGAGATACTTAAATAAGCTATTCTTCAACATACGTTTTAAGGCAAGCTGAAAAAGAGATCATAAAAGCATTATGGAAATACGAGATTTTTATTTCAAGGTAGACAAAGCACGCTCAAGATTTTATTTACTCATACTTCTAACACAAAAACAAATAGACTAAAATTTGAGATATTTATATCGGGGCAGACAAAGCACGCTCAAGATTTTATTTACTGAAGTTTCTGTAACAAGGATTACAACTTCAGGACAACAAGTTGTAGCAACACGCTTGCAACATGTGATCAACCTAATTATAATCAACACAACACATGCACTAAACAAGTATTTGCAGCTAAAGAGGCATGCAAACTTGCTCTTTACACAAAGTGAACAACACTAGACGATAACAAACATGAAGGCATAAGCTCAACAATTCTATTATCACAAGCACGGTTAAACTAAAATGAGCAAACATTGCTCTTATTTATAACTAAGCAGAGGAGTAGGAAACCCAAAAATCTCCTTGCTTTTACAACTACTGCTTGCCAACATGCAAGCTTTATTTCTAAATCTAGAAAAGATAAAAACATCTAAACCCTAAGAAAGCATGTAAAATAGGAAATGCCAACTGATTACATTTGGTTTCCTTCTTCTTCAAAGAATGGATAAGAATTGAGACAAGAATAGAAAGAAAGCGTGAGATAAGAATGGAAAGAAAGCTTGGAGAAAGTTTCTAGAAGATTGCCGCTTTAGATCTCTCACATCCGCCAAAAAGCGAGAAACTGCATCTTTATGAGGAGCGTTGATACTATTTTTAGCTATATTCCACTTTTCTAAGATCTTCGCCTCTTTTGCAATCAAACTTAGAGAATCTTTGACATCTTCAGCTTCTTTATGAGTTATGTTCTTGAGAAACATCATTGCCTTAAAGATGACTCACTAATTCATAACTTGGCGGCGCGACAACTTTATGCTTCTGACATTTTCTCTTGATTTTCCTACGGAAGAATTTTGCATATCTTTTTCTGACACTTGTCGTTTCGCTCATACCACTCCCTCTGCACATTCTTCAATTGAGATGATGACGTTTTATGTCCATGATGGTTCTGAAAAGTACTTCCCAACATTATCCGTTCAAATAATTATGATACAACACTTGTTTGGCTTTGAATTCGATGGGAGAGTACTCCATGCTGAAAAACTTGAAGATTGACTTCAAACTTGACTATGCTTGGACAAGCTTAGCACAAACCCTAAAAATAACTTGTTGATTTTCTTCATCAAACGAATGAATTTTTTGGAATTTTTCTTGAGATACGGGTTTTGTCTAGGATTTCGTTACAAGCAAACCCAGATCGTTCGTTTTTGAAAATTTTGAGCGAAGACTGAAAAAGCAGCAAACCCTATTTTTTCTCTGAAAAAGCGGAAAAAGCTGGCATCTGGGTATTGTTCATGAGCACATTCTGGATGAACCCAGTTGATTAGATTTTGAAAACCTCGAAGTCTCACTGAAAAAGCAGCCACTTTAAGATTTGCTGAAAATGCTGTGATATGGGTTTAGTCCAGAAGAATATTTGAGATAGACCCAGAAGATTAGAAATTGTAAATCTTGAAGTTTTCTCTGACATGCAAAATAAAAAGCAGCTGCTGCAACCTTGAGAGAATTCTTCACAAATTATCCAGAAGATCGAACTAGTATAAACCAGCTCGCTGAAAATTGAAAGGAATGGCCTCCTTCTTCAAAAACTTGATGTCCTGGATGAAAAAAAATATGAAAAAGCAAGCCTTCTTGAGTGCTGATCTGAAAATTTATTAAAAACCAGCAAGTTGATGTTCTTGAATGTTGAAAATAAGGGTTTGAAGTTCCTGCTCTGTTTCTCCTTGAAGACCACTTGCAAGAAAATAATGAAAAATAAAACACAAAAGTGCTTTAAATAAGCTCTGTCTTGAGAAAACAGCCTTCTCTAACCCTAATTCTTAAAATCCTTAATTCAAGATTTTGCAATGAACATAGACTTTTGTCTTCAACTTCAATTTTTGAAATTTTTAAAAATTTGACTAAGGCATTGGAAGTTGGGCGCCTTTTTTGAGGTATGCCATCTTTTTTTCCAGACTTAGACATTTTTTCACTGTTTTCAACTTCTGTTCAATTTTTAACCCCATTTCAACTCTATCTCCCGGCTTCTTGATTGATCCGACGAATGAACTGAACATTCCATTGCGGAGCCTAGTCGAATCTGACAACATTGTTTTGGAGACATCATCTGTTGAAAACTTCATTTATCCCTTCGAAATGTTAGGTGCCTATCCTTGATAAGGGTGCCCATTTTCTCCAGAGTTAGTCAATTTCACTGATCCTCAAACTTTGCTTGTCTTCTGATCTTTAGATGAATCCACGATTTCGAGCGTTGTACTTGTCAGATTGACTGGTTGACAGATTCGCTGGATAGCTGAGAAGATTCTGGAAGGGGTCTTCTGGATACTTGATCTCCGGAAACTGATTTCTGATGGCTCTAAACCCTAGGCGCCCTTCTTGAGGTATGGCGCCCATTTCTTCCAGAGTATGCCATTTGCATTGTTCTTCGTTTTCAGAGTTTTGAAACACCTCTCTCCGTGACCTCTGTTTGATCTGAGATTCTGGTTGACTGGTTGATCAGATGCTCGGGCTGACTGATTCCCTATGGAGTTGAGAAGATTCTTAGCAATATTGGCCTGGAGGCGGAAACCCTAATCTTATCATCTGATGCTTCAAAAAGGTGGGCGCCCTTTTCCTTCAGGGGTGCCCATATTTAGTAGAGTTAGAAATTTTTATGCAACTTTCAACTTCCAACCTCGTTTGACGTGGCTGTCTTGTCTTTGACTGCCGGAATGGAAAATATTCTAAGGCATGAAGGTTTGGGCGCCTCTTCTTGACTGGGGCGCCTGAATTCACCAGAGTTAGCCAATTTTTTGCATTTTTCAACCTTTTCAGCTTCTACTCTCCTTTCTTCATTTTTCCTCGTTTTTCGTGCACATTCTTTGTTGACAGTTTCTGCTTGACGTTTGAACATCTGATTCTGATACCTGGCAGCTGACTGACCTCCATTGATAACCTTGATTCTCTAGAAGAAGCTTATGAAAAAGCAGAATAGACCCAGTAGGGTAAAACTGATCCTTTTGTGATTCTGACTGCACCAGCCTGATGAAGAAGTATTTTAAGCCAATCAAAATCAGTCCTAACCCTAAAAGTCAAACTTTCTATTTTTAGAAAATTTTACAAGTATCCATTTCGTAAGAAACCCAAAAAAACCCAGAAAACCCAAAAAAAGCTTCTATTTTTAGAAAACTGCTAAAAATAGAAATTCTCCTAAATTTTAGGGATGAAAAACTGAAGTCTAGGTATTGTTGGTTTGGTCGCTCTAAGCTGACCTAGATTGCCTGATTTTCAAATTTCTAAGTTTTTGACCCCTATGCAAGACATACAAACCCCAAATTTGACCGTTTTGATAGATTTAACAGTATCTTGACTCATTTATTCAAAATGCCTAAGTGTAGCAAAATTTTTAATTTTGGGGTACAACAGGTTTTAGATGTTTTATCTTTTCTAGGATTAGAAATAAAGCTTGCATGTTGGCAAGTAGTAGTTGTAAAAGCAAGGAGATTTTAGGGTTCCCTACTCCTCTGCTTGTGTATAAATAAGAGCAGTGTTTGCTCATTTTAGTTTAACTGTGCTTGTGATAACATAGTTGTTGAGCCTATGCCTTCATGTTTGTTATCGTTTAGTGTCAGTTCACTTTGTGTAAAGAGCAAGTTTGCATGCCTCCTTAGCTGCAAATCCTTGTTTAGTGCATGTGTTTTGTGTATTTTGCCACAACTTGCTGTCTCGAAATTGTAATCTTTGTGCTCGAAGTGTGAGAAAATAAAGTCTTGAGCTTGCTTTGCTGCCCTGATATAAAGTCTCATATTTCCATTTATTGTGTAATACTTATATGATCTCCTTTTTCAGCTTGCATTGAAATTCAGTAGATGTATGCTGAGAAAAGTTTATTTATCTTTGTCAGAAAATCAATCTCGTCCATTTCTAACTCTCTTGCTCTGCGTTTACTTGAGAGGCTAGAAATGTCAATAGCGTAAGTTAAGTTGTAGTTGTTAAGTTTCATTAAAGGGAAAACCTTAGCTGCAACTTCTAGAGTTCTATAACCTTGTGTTCTCGCAGCTGAATCAAAAAGATAGGCAAAAATTAGTTTTAGTTTACTTTCTTTATACAACTCAGCAAAAGAGGGAGCTTCCCCTTCTAATTCGAAGAGCAGTTTACTACACATAGCTGTCCGTTTCCAAAACGCATTCCAGAGGTGTGATTTGAAATGCCAACAAGGGTGACGCCACCTTTGGGCGGAGCACTGAGAATTGCCAATCGTTTTCCTCAAACAATTCTGGCGTAGGGAATTTTGAGGGTTAATCTCATCACCCATCCGTCTATAGCTTGAACCATATAAAATTCTCTGAAGTCTTGCAGAGGCGTCACAACAAGAGCGGGTTCTGTACTCAATATAGGAATATCCATCGTCTCAGGCAATCACTAGCACATTTAGTCTTTCTGACTTATAATTAATATTTTAATATCTATGTGGCATCTTCATTGAATCTGTTAATGAATTCGATTTCTTAGACAATTAATTAAATAAGATCAGGATTATCAAGAAGTGATCGTTTCCAATACATTTTTTTGAGATAAGAAATAATAAAATATGAACTGAGATTGATATTGCTTGCAAGTTTTGATATTTGTATAAAAATCTCTATCCATTTCTGTAGCCAAACCGAGAAGGTCTATTACATTGAAACAACAAAATAGAAGTTAGATGATGCAAAGTAGATAAGGAGATATGTGGAGCAAGACTACCGCTACATATGCATACCCTTATACAATGCAAATAGAGTGCATTCATGGCCTAGAAATGGCTTAAGAAACTCTTTCATGTCTTTACCTAATAATGGTTGCTTGTATGGTTATCAAATTAGTTTGTGTCTATTTTGTAGGGCTTTCTCACTATGCTAAAACTTTAGCCTATAAACATAAAAGTATGTGATTCAAATTTATTTATTTATTCATATATTTAATTTTAACATCTATTTATTTATTATATATTATAGTGTCGCAAATTGCACCATGTGCCAATTTCACACTTATGCATTGGGCTCAGTACATTTATGACAAAATCCATAATCGGGAGTTTATGATTTCGATCTCATGGATGGCAATGATGAAGCATCAATAGCCTGTGGTTTAAATTTCAGAAGAATTTGGTTAGATGGGAGAAGACGTGCAAATGTACTAATAAAATCCGAGATTTAGAGGAGAATATCCCATGCAATTTTTTCATGACGCATGTCCCAACGCCCGAGTGCAATTGTAACGACTATTCTTGCTCAGTTCAAGAACGAAACTTACTTTTCCTTATTTTTCAGAAGTAATTGGCAACTTTCCCACTCGAGGGCTCTCTATCTATCTCTCTCTTAACAAAACTCTTCAGAAATACTTCGCAATATTGGACATTTGCAACAACAAAGACTCCTCTAGCCTATGATCTTGTCATGTATATCGTCTTGGAAGAGGGGCCACACCTGTTGGTAACGCTCTCTTGCTTATTATTTAAATAATCTCATCTATTGTTATTTATATATGATCTCCTCTAGTGTCTTGTATTGTGATAGGGGTTCTCTATAGCGGGGTTTGTTTCTATCACATGTCTATTTTACTTTTTATGTCTTTTGATCTTGTCTGACTGTCTGTGGAGGTGGAAACAACAAAGTGGGGGTTTGATTGAGGCAAACCCCTATACAACCCCAACAATTTTCTTTGTCTCCATGTGTGTAGGTGATGAACAGGTTCGGCAAGCAGAGGACTTCATTCTGGAAATTTCTGAGCTCTGTTCGCACAGACAACAGTGCAGACACACGAATGTCTTCACGGTGTGCTGGCATCCGAGGTCGAGACTTTATCCGACTAGTATCATATTCTGTGTTTAATGCTTTCCATTCTGTAAACTAAACATTTTTATCATCCTGTATCTGTAAGTTATTTGACTTTTTTAGCTACATCTATTGTTAAGCACAATTTAGAATTCAGTTTATGCACTTCTATTCCTAGTTCACTTTAGCCGTGTCAATTGAGGTAGTTGACAACTATTTGCTCCTCAAGACCTTGTCGTCTTGAGGGTAGCAAATCCCCTGCTCTACATATATATATTAAATAATGGTGTTTAAAAACACCTTTTCAAGTTGGCTGGACAGGCTTAATTTTATAGGGACATGATAGGTGGTTTAAGAAAAAATAGGTTGAAAACTCTTTTCAAAAGAATGATAATTCATTTCTTCACCCTTTTCAAAGACCCATTCACAGAGAATGAATTTAGAATTCAGATATTAGCCAGATAAATCCCTTGGCTAAATTCTTGACAAAAGATAACATGAGATTTTGTTGGCATTTCAATTCGTGCCTCTGGTGTGCATATTGGAAACGGACAGCTATGCACAGTTAGACTGCTCTTCAAATTAGGAGGGGAAGCTCCCTCTTTCGTTGATTATGTGTAAAAAGAAAAAAGTAAACTAAATTCCTATCTTTTATCTCAATCGAGAGCACAGGGTTATATAACATTTTGTGTTGCAGCTGAGGTTTTTTGTGGTTTCGTAACTTAAACTACAACTAGGCCTAAACTTACAACGCTTGTATCTCATCGAGTAAATTCAAAGCAAGAGGATTTAGAAGTAAACGGGGAATGATTTTCGTTAACACAAAACTTAGACAAATTGGCTTCCAAAACAACATCTGAAGGCTCATTGCTCTTTTAGATGTATGCTGAAATAAAGTTCATGAAAGTAAAACATCAAACGATAACCTTGATCTCAAAATTCCCTCAAAGACTCATTGTACATTTGAGGTGTATGCTGAAACAAAGATTATAGAAACAAAACATGAAATGGTAAACTTGATCTCAAAATTCCGTCAAAGACTCATTGTACTTTTGAGGTGTGGATCAAAATAAAGATTATAAAAGCAACAATATCACGAAAAAGATCTTGAGACTTTGGATCAAAGCAAGGGTGGGCATATGATTTATTCACTCAAAAGTTTCCAACAACAAATACACATTTGGGACAGCAAATTGTATGAAGAAGACAAACACACAACCTACGATCAACCAAAATACATTGAACAAAGTGAACAAATATTGACTAGCAAAGGTTGAAGGCACTAAGGCTCAACAATTTTGTTATAGTAATAGCGGTTAAGAAATAATGAGCAAGGCTGCTCTTATACACATGCAAAGGAGTAGGGAACCCTAAAATCTCCTTGTGTTAACAATTAGTTCTTGCCAATCAACAAGATTTATTTCAATATCTAAACAAAGATAACTAACAGTTAACTGGAAAGACTACCTCAGTTAACTGACCTAAAACTAAAAAACTCCAATTGTACAATAAATGACTCCAAGGATAGACATGCATGAAAAGTGGACAGTCAGTTAACTTGGAAAAGGTGTCAAGTTAATTGTTGATCTAAATTCTATCCTTGGAGGATGCCACATGCCTCAACTGACAGTTCACTCCTTGTCAGCAACTTGAGCAATCCTGGAAATATCTGCACACTTCAACTAGCAGTTGACTAATTGGTAACTTTGGTGGCTTTGTAACTGGAGTGATGACCTCTGTTTCTTTTGTAGCTTTATGCTTCCGACGCTTTTCTTGATTTTTCTCAATGGAAGAGTATTGCATGATGAAACCGTGAAGTTTGACTGTGAATATGGATATGTTTGGACAATTTTTGCACAAAAGCTAAAAATAGCTTCGCTGAAAGGCAAAAAAAGATAGAATTTTGGATAAAAATATGAGATATGGGTTTTGTAGAGAACGTTGTGCTGAATAGACCCAGATCGTCCGTTTTTCGAAAAAATGACTTTCACAAACATGCAAGAACCCTTCAGAGGTAGAAGCAGTAAGGCAATTTTTTCTTGGAAAAAGTGAGATATGGGTTTTGTAGGCGCCTGTGTGCAAAGTAGACCTAGAATTTTAGTTTTCTAAAAAGCTGATTTTTTGAAAAACCTTAAAAAATGGAGGCAACGAGGCAACTTTTTTTGGAAAAATATGGCACTTGGGTTTTGTGGCCAATCTTGTGCTGTATGAACCCAGAAGGTCAAATCTGTGAAAAGACTGATTTTTCCTGAACATGCAAGAAACCCTAGGCGTGGAAGCTGATGAAATTTTTTACAATCTTGGAGATGATTGAAAAAGAAGAGAACTCAAATCGCTAAAAGCTGAAGATGATATATTTCTACTTTTGAAAATTGATGCCCTGGAGATATGGATTCTGGAAAGACGTCCTTTTGTGCAACCTAATCTCGAAAATATGAAGAACGTTGAAAACCTCTTTTGTTTGATCCTTCAAATGCCATAGAGAAGAAAGCTTCTGTGTTTGGCGTTTGAAGTCAACCTACAAGAAATAATGAAAAAGGACGCCTAGATGTTTGTTAAATCAAGTTTGGAGGTGGAAGCATCAGTTAACTCATGAAAGCCTTGATTTAGGAGTTATCTGGCGTGATTAGCTGTTAACTGGAAGAATCCCCCAAATTTTGGGACGTCTTGAGGAATGAGAAAGTCTTTGAAATTCGTAACTCAAGTTGACTTGGGCGCCATCTTGAGATAAGGCATCCAAGTTTGTAGAGTTAGATTTTTTTTGAAGATTTTCATCTTTTTCTTTGATAAATTGCCTCTGTTCGATCCTTGATTCCGGTCATCTGATTGATCCTGTGGTTTGGCCCATAGATTCACTGTAGAGTGTGATCAAATCTGAGAAGATGTTCTTGGAAGCTGCAAACCTTGAAAACTGGTTTTGGTTGGTTGAATTTTTGGGCGCCTTCTTGAAATAAGGTGCTTTTGTTTGCTAGACTTAAAAGGATTTTTCAGTTATTTTCAATTTCTTCAATTTGACCTCCCATGCTTTGATCTATTGTTGTTGGTGATTGATGAATCCTGTGATCAGGTTGATGAGTTTGTTGCGAAGTTGGAAGAATTGTAGAAAGAATGACCGATCTTGCAAATCTTGAAAACTGATTTAGAGGCCTCAAAGTTATGGGCGCCCCTGGCCTACAGGGGTGCTTTTGTGCTTCTAAGATAGAATTTTTACTTTGCAACTCTTGACGAAATGCTCTAGTTTGGTCTTCGTTGTTGGATGTTTGGCTGCTCTGGTGAATCTGTAGACGAACTTATTGCGAAGCCTGATTGTAACTGAGGACTTCTTGGGAGTTGTGAAACCTGAAAGCTGCATTTGATGCTCCAAAAAGTTGGGTGCCTTTTGCCAACAGGGTGCTTTTCTGCTCAGTGTTAGCCAATTTCATGGTTTTTCAACTTTTCCTTCATTTTCAGCATTTCCCGCTTGATCATCGTTTACAGGCATTTGATAGGTCCTGTGGACTGGCAACTGGATTCATCGTGAAGCTGGAAGGATTTTGAGAAGATGTCTTGGAGAAGACAACTGCTTAAAACTTCATCTGGTTGCCCAAAATGTTGGGCGCTCGTGGCCAGCAGGGGTGCTTTTGCTTTGATGAACTTCAATTTATCCTTTGTTTTACGTGCTCGCTTGATCAACAACTACTAATGTTTGATAGGCCTTGTGGACTGGCGAACAGATTCGTTGCGAAGCTGGGCTGAATCCGAGAAGATCATCTGGAAATGACCAACCCAAAAATTGACTTTTGATTACTTTCTTTTTTGGGCACCCTGGCCTGTAGGGGTGCCTTTCCCTTGATAAACTGCCATTTTTGATGTTTGTTGCCTTGCAGCATCTTCTGCTTGATCCTTGTTTGTCCGTGTTTAATAAATCTGTTGAACAAGCTTGGCGATCCATTGGAAAGCTTGGAAAATTCTGAAGAGGTTGATTGGTTTTGTAAATCTCAACAATTGCATTTGGACTCTTGAATTCATGGGCGCCCTTGGCTAGTAGGGGCGCTTTTGGCTCTAGAGTTAGTCATTTTCTGTGAGTTTCAACCTCCTCAAGCTTCACGTTCACCGTGTCATTGATTGCGTTGATCACCGCTACTGTTGACGCGAAGGCGTTCACCATTGTGATCATTTTATGTGCACACAGATTAAGAATTTGACTAAGGCATCGACTGCTAGACATCTCTCTTGGAACAAGGCGTCCATCTTTTCCAGACTTAGTTTATTTTTTTGCAATTTTCACCTTTTTGAAATCCCCCTCTGTCGTTCACCATTTTTCGAACAATTTTCGTTGTAGATCATTCTGTGCCACGTTTGAGACTTAGCTTCTGACACTTGGTACTGGCCAACTGCGATTGATGACCTAGAGGTCCTAACTTTTCTTTTCAAAAAGTGAAATAGACCCACTAGAGCAAAACTGACTTTTTGACGATTCTGACATGACCAGTGTGATTGTGACGAAGAATTAACCTATCAAAATCATTTTGAGTCATTTTTGGAAAGATCCTATTTTTAGGGTTTTTCTAGAAATAGGGGCTTGAAACCCTAATTTCAAAATTTTCAAAATTTTACGAGTATCCTCTTGACATTAAACCCAGAAAGACCTCATGCTTTGTTTGTCGTTCAAAAATTTCTAAGAATAGATAATTGCTATTTTCAGAGATTTTGACTTTTGTTGACTTTGACGACAATTTTACAAGATTTTGACCATTTTCACCAAAAAGCCTTATTGAAGCAATTTTTTAAATTTTGAGTACAACATTAGGCTCCGTCTGGGGACCATGTCGGATACATATAGCATAGGAGAACCGAGAATCTCTCGATATTTAAGCTCAAACCAGTGTCTTACCAGTTGGGCATTAGAGTCGGGATTATTTTCAAAACACCTATTGGTTGGAGTTTTTCCTAAAATCACCTAAAAACAAGACTACTTAATCACCTAAAACACAACAAAACTTTATGGAATGGAGAAATACATAATGACAAAATGTAAGGAAATTATTTACAAGAATTTAGTCCACCCCCGAAGGGATGAAATTCTTTGGATACCATCGACTGCATGACAATAGTAAGAGTCTTCCATCAATGCTACTTCTGCCTGAAAGGCTTTACTTCTCCTCTGTTGAGTATTGTAGGAGACAATCTTCCGGGACAAAGATTCTCAAGTTTTCATTTATCCAGGCAAAGGTACTCTGACAAAAGTCAAAATATGACACAAATGGGAAAGCTAATACCACTGAGGCATTAGTTTTGCTGTCGTCCATCCTCGGGATGTCAAACTCCTCAGACCAATCAATCGAGTTCCAAACTCGATTTCTATAATGTCGTAGGTGATCTTTTCTGACTTGAAAATTTCCTTTGACTGGCTCATCGATCAGCTCTACATCACCTTTAACACATAGGAGTTTGATTCCCATGTCGTCAACATTTTTGAGGCCTAACAAAAGCACCTCTTTCTCAGCTTCAATGAATTCCAATTGTAGGCAATGTGCAACTGGGTATGATTGTCCTTTAGGGGGAATGATCATTTCCCTAGCTTCTGAACCCGTAGTAGAACAACCCCCATCAAACTGCATTGTCCATAACTTTGTTTCCTCTGTCAATCTCTTTTTAGAACAAGCAATGTTTTGGTCTTTTGTTTCTATCTCGGATAGAGTCACATAATTACCAGGACCTGTTTTAGGCTTTTCTTCTACTGGAACAGATGACTCGAGCAATGTGGGCTGAATCACAGCTTGCTTCTTTACAACCTTGAGATCTAATCTAGTTGTTTTGGATGGTCCTGAAGATATTCTAGTTGAGAGATTTGTACCTTGGTCTTCATCATGGAAGCTATGATATCAAAATTTGCTAAAGATGGGTCTTGAGCAACTGGCATAGTGTTCTCATGTGGAGGTTTGGGATTAGAAGTGGAAGGCACTTCTTTACCCTTTTTGTTTTGATTTCCGTCTTTCTTCTTCTTCTTTCTGTGCCTTGAAGTGCTGAGCACATGTAAACATAGGCATTGAAATTTTTTCATGATTCACCGCAAAAGCGTACTGATGGTATTCTTCTTGTTGTTCTTGATTGAAGGGTTCTCTTTCAAAGTATCCCGCAATAGAGTCAGCATCAAAGTTGTCCGTTGGTGGTAAGACAACGTTTGAACTTAGTGTTGGTACAAAACTAGAACTGGGAGCAGCTTCAGTGTATCCCATGATTTGGTTCATTCTTAGATTCTCAGGACATGTGGATCCAGTATGTGTATTGGTCTCATGGAAACAACAAAATACTGCATTTTGTGCAGCCTCAACTATTTGCCTTGGTGGAGGTGTTGACAACTGTGGCTGAAAATTATCTTTCTTTGGCTGGTACGGTTGTTGAACTAGAGATCTGATAGAATCTGTTTTCATCTAGCCGGAAGTAATCATACTATCCTCCAACTTGATGGCGTTTTCTTGCGCATCCGTCAATTCTGTTTCTTTTGCCGTCTTCAGGAAGAAGGCTATCTCTGATGGAAGAGCATTTATGAAATAGATTTGTAAAGAACCGGACCAATATTTTTTGATTTTTCACAATTGATTACAATGCAACGTGCACCCGTTAAGGTTAGCACAAACCAAAACGTTGCGGAAAGTAACTCTAACCAGAATGTACACCAGGATCCCGATGTGGGCAAGGTGTGAGCATTGGTCAGAGGATCTATGAAAAACAAACTGAAGGAACTCTAACCAAGAATGGCGCCGAGTGATGGCGAGCATATGGTCAGAGGATCAATGCAATGCAAACTGAAGGAACTCTAACCAAGAATGGCACCGAGTGATGGCGAGCATATGGTCAGAGGATCAATGCATGATGACAGAATGTAACCCTAACCAAGAATGGCGCCGATGGATGGCGAGCATATGGTCAGAGGGTCCCTAAACTACTCAACTGAAAGCAAATAGGCGGCAAGCCAGCCTCTTCCACTTATTCAGTGGGGATTACATGTAAATTCAAAATGAAGGGAATGAATTGCTGACAGTACTACTGTTCAGCTTACAGCAAATTAGAGAGCTTGCCAGATATCATAAGAGTAAGAACTTCCAAAGCTATAACAAGATAAGATCCCTCTTCTACAATCACAAACTCTTTGAATATCAACCCCTCGCACCACTGATGAACTTCCTTAAATCTGGTATGACTGATTTGACAGATTTAATGCAGAACAGCAACATAATAACTCACGAAATTGCACATAACTCACTCTAAACACATCCTATTGACGAGAGATCGAATGCAGATTACTATACTGATATAGGTGCCCAAGATGCAATTCTTAAACCACCCAAAACAAGCCTTATTTATTTTGGCACAAACTTCGATGCACTTCAAGATGGTACGGCCCAGCTGCAAGGGCGAATTTACTCTATAAAATCAAAAAGACCCAAATAAAATCTGGAAATTGGCAAGAATGGTCGCCCCACACAAACAGATTTATAGATTCAATACCCAGAATGATAGCATTTTTATTTCATGAGCTGTGAGCAAATCTTACATTCCTCAATGACATTCAGCAACATCAAAATATGACAGAAAATGTAAACTAGAACTCCCAAAATGCAATGACTCAATTGGAAATTCAATTCAAACCTATTACAAGCTAACTTCTCAACTAGTTGCTATCTTTCAAGCAAGAAGATGAGCCCATGCTAGGAGGGATGCTTTCCTCAAAGCGAGTGCCTGAAGATAATTCAGCAGCATAACGATGTAGTAGACAAAAGATGCCAAATGAAGAGCTGAGGCCTAATTAAATAGACAAGAGAGAAACATCTAGAAGCTTCCAGAAGGCGCCCAAACCCTAATTTCAAATTCACTTTTTCCCTCCAAAGAATGGCGTCCTTTTTCACCCATGAAATATTTCACTTTGTATTTTCTTTTTAAAATAAAATCAATTCTCTCAATAGGCGTCCCTTTCTTCATCTCAATATTTGACATTTAAAGATATAACTTATCTCTCCATGACGCCTAGACCCTCAAGGTTCCCCTTTTAAAACAACTTAAAGTTGTACTGCTAGGCAAGGGGTATAATATTAAAATATAATATTATAATGAAAATACTTATCTCTCCAAGAAATATGCGCCCAAGCCCAAGAATTGAAGTGCCAGCTGAACCAACTGAAGACGAGGACCAACTGAACTGAACCCAAACTGTCCATTGCCAAAAATAGAATTTACTAAAAATAGGAAATTCGCGAAGTTGCCCAAAATGCCAAACTGAACACATCATTGCGAAGCTCTCTGAAAACCCAGAAAGAATCCGCAAACAGAATCCCAAACCTCAAGCAACAACCTCCTCAAAACCAGGAAACCCTAATTTCACCATCCGCGTAGCCTACGGGTCTCCGGAATAGGCCAACGGTCAACTGAAACGGTCACAGCTGGGAAGGGGACATTACAGTCCTCCCTCCCCAAGATTGCTTGCCCTCAGGCAATCGCAAGTCTGGATGTTGTAGAATCCCCTCATTGTCCCATGTAGCATCCTCCGATGGTAAATTCCTCCATTTCACCAAATACTCTTTGATTGTTCTCCTCCTCAAGGAATGCTCTCTGGAATCAATAATCTCTTCTGGAACCAATGTCAACTGCCCTTCTTCATCCAAAGGAGGTAACTGTGATGAAGCCACAACATTGTGTCCAAGTGCCTTTTTGAGGCGAGACACATGGAAGACATTGTGGACCTTACTACTCGAAGGTAGTTCCAACTCGTAAGCCACCGCTCCTACCTTCCTAACAACTTTGAATGGTCCATAGAAGCGTAGTTTAAGCTTCTCAGCTCCACTCTTCTTAAGTGTGGACTGTCTGTAAGGCTGAAGCCGAAGATATACCATATCACCAACCTCAAATGAGCTCTCAACATGCTGCTGATCAGCGTACATCTTCTGCTGATTTTGTGCCATTTGAAGGTTGTCCTTCAAAGATTTCAAAACATCTTGGCTTTGCTGCAACCAATCCTTGGCTTGGGGAGCTCTGCTATCGCCAAACACCAAATCAGCAAAGCTGGGAGCCTCGTAGCCATAGAGGGCCATGAATGGAGACATCTTTATTGACATGTGGAAAGATGAGTTGTAGCAATATTCTCCCATGTGGAGCCATTTTACCCATGCTCTTTGCTGTTCCGAGACATAATTCCTGAGATAGCCCTCCAACCATTTGTTCACAATCTCGGTTTGGCCATCTGTTTGTGGGTGATAGCTAGTGCTTGGAGTAAGCACTGTACCACTCATCCTAAAAATTTCTTGGCAAAAAGTGCTTAGGAACTTGCTGTCCCTATCACTCACAATGTTTTTAGGCAACCCATGCAATCTAAACACTTCATGGAAGAACAAATCTGCAACTTGAGCTGCTGAAAATGTGCTAGTGATGGCAAAAAAATGAGCGAACTTGGTCAATCTGTCAACTACAACATAAATGCAGTCTTTTCCTTGAGCCCTAGGCAATCCGGTGATGAAACCCATCGAGATGCTCTCCCATTTTTGGTTTGGAATGGGAAGTGGCTGCAGTAGACCAGTTGGAAGAGAGTGCTCATTTTTGTTCATTTGGCAAGTGCTACACTCCTTGATG
Organism: Sequoiadendron giganteum; assembly: GCA_007115665.2. Lineage (NCBI taxonomy): Eukaryota > Viridiplantae > Streptophyta > Pinopsida > Cupressales > Cupressaceae > Sequoiadendron > Sequoiadendron giganteum. Next base: position 51,245,585 of record CM021102.1, read on the forward strand.
TAACGCTGAACATCATCTTTCAACCCCTTCCAAGAGAACCTCTCTCGAATCTGCCTATATGTCTTGAAGTACCCTTGATGACCAGCAAGTGGGATGTCATGAAAAGTCATCAAAATCTTCTTCTTAAGTTTAGAATCCGCCACCAAGAAGATTCTTCCCTTGTAGTGTATCAACCCATCAACTACCTTGTACCTTTCATCATGAAAAGTACCTTCAATAACACTGGTTGCAAACTGATTTTTGGCGTAATCAGCAAGCAACAACTCCTTCCAATCAGCAGTAAGCTCACACAATGAGCTCAAATGGGGCCTTCTAGACAAAGCATCAGCCACAATGTTGTTCTTTCCTTTGACATACTCGATGTCGAAATTGTAAGCTTGAAGCTTACTCACCCACTTCTGCTGTCTTTCATTCAAATCTTTCTGATGCATGAAGTGCTTGAGACTGTTGTGATCAGTCTTGACCACGAATTTGCTCTGTAACAACCCCAAAACCGGGTAAACAAAATTTTTTCTAATTTCACTAATAAGATACAAGGAAATACAATTAAATGACAAAGTAAATAACTTTTCTTTTCATTCTAATTGAACATTTCATCATAAAGAAATAAAAGACACGATACATCATTGTTCTATTTTCCAAGTAAATAACAGAGTACGCTTTCATGATTACTTTTCTTCAAAATAAAAAGCAAGGTAAGAATCTTACAAGTTTCAAACATAGCTCGGAAGCTTTTGAGCAAATAGGAATAAGACTGTCCAGGATCTTCCCTTTCAAACCTTGGTTCATCAGAAGTCTTAAGGTGGAGGGGAAACATCACTCAGGTGCTTTTCCACCAACCACGGACTTATATTGCGGTCCCCCGCACGTTTACTGTTAAGTAGACGGCCCTCCCTTCTTCGAGGAGATTGGTTGGGTAACCGGTTCTGTATGACCAACTGAGCATAGTGTGTAATCCTACATAACTAAATCCTTGTGTCCTCACAATCTCAATCTAGCATGTAACCTGGATTACTGTGAACTGACAGTGTAATTCGTCTCACAGTCTAAGTGGACGTTAGGTATACTACACTACTTTGGCCAAAGCATTTCGGCAGTACTTATACTGACGGTCATCTATCACTTGCACTAAGTCAGGTTTGGTTTGACTTAAGGCTGCCTTATCCTACGCGTAGGTTGAGTCCTTCAGTGGGTAGTCAATCACCCTAGACTTCCTACTTCAACTACTTAAACAGGAAATGGAGTACAGTCAACAAGGGGTCCCTCTGGTACTTCCCAACATGGAAATCTTTATCCATGGAGTACGTAGCTTTCTCTAGTTAACCTATTTAACTCTAAAGCTTTAGACTACCTTGGTTCTGAATCCACCCTCGTCCTAGTATTTAATAACTAATCCCTTTCCTTTACTTAAGGAATTCAAGCAGTATTCAAGCAATACAAATTATAAGGTACTTTACTAAAAGTAAACAAATATTTCCCTTTCAAATTCATCTATGATTTCAAATGATTCGTTTCAACATGCTTTTAAGTTATTCCAATTCATCAAGTTCTCTAAGCTATTTCAAAAGCTTTTCTAAGGAAATTAAACTATTCCCCAATTTGACCAGCTCTTTAAGCTATCTCTTAAATTCAATAAGCCTTTTCTAAGGAATTAAACTATTCCCAATTCAGCAATTTCATAGAACATAGAGGTTTCTTATTATTTTTCCTTTCATAAAGCAAGACATAATCAAGCAATCTAATCATACATTTTAAAATAAATAACAGAAAATCTATCAACATATATCTCATGCCTGATTTCCTTTTGCGTATGAGCTTGATCGGTAACTTCAATCCTTGCTCCACCGTCCTTCGCAGCCTTCTCTCAGCTTAAGCAAAAACTACTTTCAGGTAAATGCAAAAAGTGTTCTCAGCAATACTGTCTCAATTGCAAATGATTTTCACAAAATGACAATGGCTTTCACAAAAATGGCAATGGCTTTCATAAAAATGGCAATGGCTCTCATAGAATGATAATGGCTTTCATTAAAATGGAATTTCAAAACACAGAAATACCACAGCACTGTATTTCGAATTTTCCAAGGCAAGGAGAGTGAAATGAAAAGATTGAGTGTCTTTCAACAATGAATGAGAACCTATTTATAGGTTTCGAATTCTCATGTTTCCTACCTTGTAGGCATGAGAATTCGACACCTCTCATTTTGAAAATGTCAAAAATCCGCAGTGGCAGTCACACAGCAAAAGAGTTGATGATTCAACATAATTTCTCAAGAATGTTTCAACATATCACATGCCAAATTCGTGGATCAACCACGTACAGGTTTAGTCACTGGGAAAAGCCCTAAAAAATGGCGAACTGAAAGAACAAATGGCGTTTGGATTTTTGCTGCTGAAAGCGTCAAGGGTTACGCACAGACAGTTCATGCCTCCTTCCACCCACGCGTCCTAGACCGGTGGCGTTCAAGCATCCGCGACCAGGTCTAAGCTACGCGAGCTGGGCGCGGATTAATCTCCATTGTTTTCCACTGTTTTTTCTGGTTCAAACAGTCGCACGATTTCTTCCCATGAAGAAATCCGCGATTTTTCAGTTTATTCAAACATTAACTTTAAATCTTTAAAAAGTCTATAGTTCATACTTACATTTCCATAAATGATATGATTCATCGTCCTCGATGACCAAAGGTATTATTCAAAGCATAAAACTAAACAAAATCTTTATTGTTTAGCATTCTCAAAAACTTCAAGAATGTCAGGAAATCTTCTACGGATTTCCGCATAGTCCTCCCAAGTTGCTGAGTCTTCCGCATACTGGTCCCACTGAACCTTGCATTGTGAGACTTCTCGGTTACGTAGGTGTAGCTTACGTATTTCCAGCACCTTGACGGGCTCGAGAGTTATTACTCCTGGATCCCTTACCTGTAAGGCAGTCCAATCAATAACATGATTATCTCCAGCAATATACTTTTTAAGGTAAGATACATGGAAGACATTATGCATTCTAGCAAGAGCAGGTGGCAAAGCGATTCGGTAAGCTACAGGGTTTACTTCTTCTAAGACTTCAAATGGTCCAACATAACGTGGAGCCAATTTAGAATTCTTTCCAAAGTTAATGGAACTTTTGTGAGGTTTCACTCTCAAAAGTACCTTGTCACCTATGACAAAACTTCGTGGCACTCTCTTAGCATCTGCATAACTTTTCTGTCGACTGTTAGCCTCTGCTAACCTTTGCTTAATAACCTTAACTTGTTCTTCCATTTCTGCTAACATTTCTGGCCCAAGACTTACTCGATCCTCAAGTTTATCCCAACTTATAGGAGTTCGACACTTTCGACCATACAAAGCTTCAAAAGGAGCCATTTTAATTGCAGAATGATACGAGTTGTTATATGCAAATTCAACCAAGGATAAATAGTCTTCCCACTTATATTGTTGATCCATGCAATATACCCTAAGTAGGTCTTCCATAACTTGATTTACCCTCTCAGTTTGCCCATCCATTTCCGGATGATATGCCGAGCTAATGTTTAACTGCGTTCCCAATGCAGAAAACAAGGTTTGCCAAAACCTAGAAGTGATGCGTGCATCCCTATCCGATATAATCTTCTCAGGAATACCATGCAACCTAAAAACTTCTTGTACAAACTTTCTTGCTATGACCGGTGCTCCATCGGTTAGATTCCCTGGTATGAAGTGTGCTACCTTAGTTAGCTTGTCCACTACTACCAAAATGGCGTTATGCTTGTTCCTAGACATTGGCAATCCTTGCACAAAATCCATACTTATAACCTGCCATTTCCTTTCAGGAATATCATGAGGATACAACAATCCTGCTGGATGATGATGTTCAGCTTTTACTCTTTGACATTCAAGGCATTGAGCTACATAATTTGCGGCATCACCTTTCATTCCTTTCCAGAAATATAATGGTTTCACATCAGCCATCATTTTGGTTACTCCAGGATGTCCAGAATATGGTGCCTCATGAATTTCTTTCCATACAAGATTTCTCAATTCTTTGATATCAGGCACATACATCCTATCCTTGTACCTTAGTACTCCACTGGATTCGAATTGATACCCTTCATACCTAGAGTCTAAAGGATTCTTAATGAGTGCCTGCTTAACCTGTAAGTAAAATTCATCCTCTTTGCATTTCAAAAGCACTTGTTCCTTGAAGTCGCTTTGAATTGTCACAATAGATGCAATATGGCGTCTTCTACTTAAGGCATCAACAACTCTATTTTCCTTTCCTTTAATATAATTAATATTAAAGTCATAATCTGCTATTAACTCCAACCATCTTCTCTGTCTAGCATTTAGATTAGGTTGAGTAAAGAGATATCTTAAACCATTGTGATCTGTTTTCAATTCAAATGGCTTCCCAAGCAAGTAGTGTCTCCACATCTATAAAGCATGTACTACTGCTGCCAACTCTAAATCATGCGAAGCATAATTCATTTCGTATGGCTTTAATTTCCTGGACTCGTAAGCAATTACTTGTCCTTCTTGCATCAACACACCTCCTAATCCTTCTCCACAAGCATCAGTTATGACTGTGAAGCTTCCTTCAGGATCTGGTACTTTTAGAATTGGTGCGGTGGTTAACTTTTCCTTGAGAAGATCAAACGCCTCCTGGCACTTCTCATTCCAGGCAAATCTCTTACCTTTCTTTTGTAAAGATGTTATAGGGAAAGCAATTTTTGAAAAGTTTTCCACAAACTTCCTATAATATCCAGCTAATCCCATAAAACTCCTTACTTCAGACACGCTCTTGGGTACAGGCCATTGCATAATTGCTTCTATTTTTGCTGGGTCTACTGCTATTCCTTCAGCTGAAATAACATGGCCCAAATAGTGCACTCTTTCTTGAAAGAAAGTACACTTGGACAGTTTCCCATAAAGCTTGTGCTCTCTTAACCTTTGTAACACCATCTCAAGATGTTTACAATGTTCTTCTTCATTCTTGGAGTAAATCAATATGTCGTCTAGAAAGACTAACACAAATTTGTCCAAGTAATCTCTGAATACGCTATTCATGAGATTCATGAAGGCTGCAGGCGCATTAGTTAAACCAAATGGTAGAACTGTGAACTCATAATGTCCATAGCGAGTTCTAAATGCTGTTTTGAAAATATCTTCATCCTTCACTCTCAGCTGGTGATATCCGGATCTCAGATCTATCTTTGAAAATACAGCTGCACCTTTCATTTGATCAAAGAGGTCATCAATACGTGGCAACGGGTACTTGTTCTTTACCGTTGCTTTGTTTAGCATTCGATAATCGATGCATAAACGTAATGTACCATCCTTCTTTTTGACAAATATTACTGGTGCTCCCCATGGTGATACGCTAGGTCGTATTAACCCTTTGGACAACAATTCATCCAACTGTGCCTTCAATTCCATGAGCTCAGTTGTAGTCATTCTGTAAGGTACCTTAGATACTGGTTCAGATCCTGGCACAATGTCGATTGAAAAATCGAACACTCTCTTTGGAGGAAGACCTGGTAGTTCCTCTGGAAATACATCAGCATAGTCTCTTAAGATAGGATACTTTTCCATATCTGATCTGCCTGTTTCTTCCACTTCTCCATCTTCAAGTTCTTGAGAACTTTGAAACACAGAGTTTCCATCTTCTTGGCCTAGTTTCTCAATTTTGACTGCAAAAAGTTGACAACCTTTCTTCTTGGCTTTCATCAGCTGCATTGCTGTGATTTGCCGAACAGTCACTTTCCTGGGTATCCCTTGGATTTCTACAAGGTTTCCTAAATCATCAAGGCATTTTACAGTCTTGGCTTGGCAATCTACAATAGCCCTATGTCTCCACAGCCAATTCATTCCTAAAATTACATCATAGGACCCTAGAGGTGCGACATATAGGTTAACCTCAGTGGCAAAGTTGGGTAATTCTAACCTAGCCTCAAATAGACATTGGTCAACCCTTGCTCTTGTTTGGTTTGCATACTCTACATTCCATTCCTTTTCCATGTATCCTGCCTTCCTAGACAATTGCCTAGTTACTTTAGGTGAAACAAAATTTTCAGTTGCACCAGTGTCGATTAAAACAGAAATAGGTAATCCGAAAAGGTTACCTTGAACTTCGATCGGGGTGATTTGATGGTCCGCCTGCCGATCGTCCACTGCAGCATGAATCCTCTGCTGGAACATCGCCTGCTGCGAAGGCAAAGCATTTCCTCGTGACTGAGAGCTAGAAGTCTTATCAGGGCACTCACTTGCATAGTGGTTTCCCTTACCGATAAAACAGCCATCCCTTGGTCCTTTCTTTTCAAGAATTATTCCTGACTTGCTTGTTCCATTTCCATCCTTGTTGGTGGTGTCATTCCTTTTCCTGTCTCCCTTGAAATCTTTTCCATTGAAGCGAGACCGCTTCCCTTTTTGCTTTCTGGAAGTGAAAGTGGAGTCTTCCTTCCTTGATGCCGTCTTGTTGCTCCCATCACTGTCCTTCCTCTGATCCTTCCTATCTTGATAGTAGGAATCTGCCCTAAGCTTCTGTTCTTGACGGATAGCTTTTTCATATACAAGGTCCATAGTGGTTGGACCATGCATGTCAACCTCTCTTCCTATCCGATGATTTAAACCTAGAATGAACTTCCGAATTCGGAATCGTTCATCCTTGAGATAAACTGGCACATAGCGGATAAGGCGAGTAAATTTCTCCCAGTACTCGTGAACCGTCATGGTTCCTTGTTTCAGCTCCTGGAAGTCGGACAATTTCTGATCATAATACAGTTGAGGCAACCACCGGTTACGGAAGATTTCAACAAACTCGTTCCAAGTTAACTTCCATGAACTTAGGTTGAGCTCCAGCTTTTTATTCATCCACCAGTTAGAAGCTTCTCCAGCCAACTGGTAGGCTCCCCAAGCAGCCTTGGTGACTTCATCGTAATCTCGGATTTCGAAGTACTTTTCCATTTGGACAAGCCATGCTTCGGCTTCGTCACCCCCAGCAGTTCCATCGAACTTGGGTGGATAAATCTTCTTCATATCCCTTGTTAATTCTCGGGATATCATCTTTCTGTTCTTATCCCTGGAATTGGTAGGAGACTTCTCTCTTTCTTCATGGTGTGAAGAATTTTCTTCTAACTCTTCTAAAGTTATATCTTTTTCTCCTTTATCCTTGGCTCTTTCCTGCTCAAGGTTGGCTAGTCTAGCCAATATCTGGTCTAGCTTAGCTTCCATCTCAGCCGGTGGCAATTCTTCTTGCTGATTTGCTTTGGATTTATTTCGATTTCTTTCGTATACTTGAACCATAAGTTAAAGAAATTATAACCTGAAATTTAATTTCAAGTTAGATTAATTTTTACTTTACTACTAAGTAAACATATAATCAAGCACCATTCAAACAAACAGAAGTTTTCACACAAAAATATTTGACATTGATTGATAGATAAACCTTGTTTTATTTATAGTAGGAGGATTTCAAAGAATCCATAAGATTTACATAGAACGACTATTCAAATAGTCAAGGGGTGAATACCCTTCCGATTCATTCTCGGATACATAACTAAGAGGAATGTATCCTACAGATTGAGAGAGTTGTATTTCTCTTTCAATAAGTTCTTCCCTAATCTGATCTTCCCTATCCCAAAATGGATAGTAACCCTCGGATTTATTGTCCGATACATATATTCGGGATGCAGTATCCTTTAAGTTATCTTCTTCTTTATGGTCCATTTGTTCATGAGACCATTTCTCCATTGGCGGTGTCCTTGGTGCGTATTCCTCGGACTCTTTACTTGAAGATATCATAATTACTTCCGCCATTGGGACAACTCTAGGATCCCTAAACATGAAGGCTGGACTGGAACTTCCTTCAGATGGCATATCTCTGGATAGAGATAAGGGTTCAGACTCTTCGGGTGCAACGGAGGGAAGGTAGTTGTACATTGCCTCCAGTTTCATCTTTCTCTTCTCACTATGGATTCGGGAAAGTGCGTTACTGAAGGTTTCAGTGTCACTCAACCAAATTGCGTTGTCGTAGTTGGTTCCTTCAATTGTTTTCACAATTGCCTCCTTTTCCTTCTTGGCCCTTAGGTATCGTTCGTTTCCGATCACGGACTTTCTTGCCGTAAATCTGACACGTACCATCCTGACACAAGAATTTTCACAACATTAGGTAATGTTGGAAATGGAAAATTTGGTGAACTCATAGGTTCCAGAGCTAAACCTGGTAGCTCTGATACCACATGTAACAACCCCAAAACCGGGTAAACAAAAAATTTTCTAATTTCACTAATAAGATACAAGGAAATACAATTAAATGACAAAGTAAATAACTTTTCTTTTCATTCTAATTGAACATTTCATCATAAAGAAATAAAAGACACGATACATCATTGTTCTATTTTCCAAGTAAATAACAGAGTACGCTTTCATGATTACTTTTCTTCAAAATAAAAAGCAAGGTAAGAATCTTACAAGTTTCAAACATAGCTCGGAAGCTTTTGAGCAAATAGGAATAAGACTGTCCAGGATCTTCCCTTTCAAACCTTGGTTCATCAGAAGTCTTAAGGTGGAGGGGAAACATCACTCAGGTGCTTTTCCACCAACCACGGACTTATATTGCGGTCCCCCGCACGTTTACTGTTAAGTAGACGGCCCTCCCTTCTTCGAGGAGATTGGTTGGGTAACCGGTTCTGTATGACCAACTGAGCATAGTGTGTAATCCTACATAACTAAATCCTTGTGTCCTCACAATCTCAATCTAGCATGTAACCTGGATTACTGTGAACTGACAGTGTAATTCGTCTCACAGTCTAAGTGGACGTTAGGTATACTACACTACTTTGGCCAAAGCATTTCGGCAGTACTTATACTGACGGTCATCTATCACTTGCACTAAGTCAGGTTTGGTTTGACTTAAGGCTGCCTTATCCTACGCGTAGGTTGAGTCCTTCAGTGGGTAGTCAATCACCCTAGACTTCCTACTTCAACTACTTAAACAGGAAATGGAGTACAGTCAACAAGGGGTCCCTCTGGTACTTCCCAACATGGAAATCTTTATCCATGGAGTACGTAGCTTTCTCTAGTTAACCTATTTAACTCTAAAGCTTTAGACTACCTTGGTTCTGAATCCACCCTCGTCCTAGTATTAATAACTAATCCCTTTCCTTTACTTAAGGAATTCAAGCAGTATTCAAGCAATACAAATTATAAGGTACTTTACTAAAAGTAAACAAATATTTCCCTTTCAAATTCATCTATGATTTCAAATGATTCGTTTCAACATGCTTTTAAGTTATTCCAATTCATCAAGTTCTCTAAGCTATTTCAAAAGCTTTTCTAAGGAAATTAAACTATTCCTCAATTTGACCAGCTCTTTAAGCTACCTCTTAAATTCAATAAGCCTTTTCTAAGGAATTAAACTATTCCCAATTCAGCAATTTCATAGAACATAGAGGTTTCTTATTATTTTTCCTTTCATAAAGCAAGACATAATCAAGCAATCTAATCATACATTTTAAAATAAATAACAGAAAATCTATCAACATATATCTCATGCCTGATTTCCTTTTGCGTATGAGCTTGATCGGTAACTTCAATCCTTGCTCCACCGTCCTTCGCAGCCTTCTCTCAGCTTAAGCAAAAACTACTTTCAGGTAAATGCAAAAAGTGTTCTCAGCAATACTGTCTCAATTGCAAATGATTTTCACAAAATGACAATGGCTTTCACAAAAATGGCAATGGCTTTCATAAAAATGGCAATGGCTCTCATAGAATGATAATGGCTTTCATTAAAATGGAATTTCAAAACACAGAAATACCACAGCACTGTATTTCGAATTTTCCAAGGCAAGGAGAGTGAAATGAAAAGATTGAGTGTCTTTCAACAATGAGTGAGAACCTATTTATAGGTTTCGAATTCTCATGTTTCCTACCTTGTAGGCATGAGAATTCGACACCTCTCATTTTGAAAATGTCAAAATCCGCAGTGGCAGTCACACAGCAAAAGAGTTGATGATTCAACATAATTTCTCAAGAATGTTTCAACATATCACATGCCAAATTCGTGGATCAACCACGTACAGGTTTAGTCACTGGGAAAAGCCCTCAAAAATGGCGAACTGAAAGAACAAATGGCGTTTGGATTTTTGCTGCTGAAAGCGTCAAGGGTTACGCACAGACAGTTCATGCCTCCTTCCACCCACGCGTCCCAGACCGGTGGCGTTCAAGCATCCGCGACCAGGTCTAAGCTACGCGAGCTGGGCGCGGATTAATCTCCATTGTTTTCCACTGTTTTTCTGGTTCAAACAGTCGCGCGATTTCTTCCCATGAAGAAATCCGCGATTTTTCAGTTTATTCAAACATTAACTTTAAATCTTTAAAAAGTCTATAGTTCATACTTACATTTCCATAAATGATTTTTTTTTATAAATTTACATTGGCCTTTACAAAATTTCGAAATTCTTTTTCCTTTTAATATTTTCCAAGTATTTCAATATTTCGAAATTCCTTTGTATGGTTTGCAAAGTATTTACCAAAGACTATGAAAGTCTTATTACCTTTATTTCCAAAGGTAACTAAACTCAAATACCTTTATAAGATAAATGTAAATTTAAATGCCAAAGATTATAGTTTATATAAAATCTTTCCAAAGTTTTAGGTATTTTAATATTCTCATTAAAATGTATTAATATATTTTATATTATATTCAATACAATATTATTATAGTTTTTAACTTACCTTTCTTTTAATATATAAATATATCTATATAATATTCAAAATATTATATTTGATATATTAATATATTATATTACCGATAAAACTATAATAACATCGATATTAAATATATTAATTAACTTACCCAGTTTACACTTAAATATATCTATACATGTTTATTTTCAAATCTCCAATTACGTGTATTATAGGCCAGTCAGAGCACCTCTAATAGACGTAATTGCATAAACACGTATTTATACATTTAACCGTAAATTCCAGGCATCAGTAACTTATCAGTTCACATTTCACATTCAAGGCTCACAGAACAGTAAGTCAGTCAATCAAGGAACATCACTCATAAAGCATGAAGAAGTAATCATAACTCCTAAGCCTAAGGATGACTTATCATGACAACTTAATCTGACTCAGTTCCTAAAATCCTCAGTGAAGTGTGTGTATGCTCATACGATCAACTTTACCGGTTAGTCGACCAAGTTCCTCTTCCTGAGTGATATTTCCCCTCCACCTGGAGGAATAGCTCCTGTTCCTGCATCCATGGCACAAAACCACGACAGTCAAATGCTCACAATATTTGCAGTATATATAATTCAAATATATAAAACAAGACTAATTATTTTCCTCTAATCAAGAATACAGAATGAGCCAAACATAACATGTAAACAGGATTTCATATTGACAACAAAGTTCAATCACATTTATTCATTCAAAACCTTCCTTACAATCGGAATGCTCTAAGCATTACTAGAATAGTAACTATACAAATTCCGGGGTGTAACATGCTCCCTACCAGGTATTGTCTGAACTTGGCTAATGCATGCATGATTGCAAGCATTTCTTTGTCATAGATAGAATAGGTTCTTTCAACACCCCTTAATTTTCTGCTTTCAAACACAATAGGATGCTTATCCTGCATCAAAACAGCCCCAATACCTTCCCCAGATGCATCACACTGTAACTCGAAGGGTTTGGAGAAATCAGGTATGGCCAATACTGGACAAGAACTCATGATTTTCTTGAACTTATCAAACACACTTTGAGCCTTTTCTGACCGCAGGAAAGCCCCCTTTTTAGTGAGGTCAGTAAGAGGAGCAGCACTTTGAGAATAACCCTTTACGAATCTTCTGCAGAAGCCACACAGACCCAAGAATCCCTTCAAATGAGTCAAATTTTCTGGAGGTGGCCAATCTACTATTGCCTTGATCTTTTCAGGATCAACCTTCACCCCATTAGCGCTGATTATATGACCAAGGTAGAGCAACTCCTTCATCCCAAATTCACATTTGGATTCTTTCGCAAACAAACTTTCTAATTCAAGGATGCTAAGCACTTCCTCCAAGTGCTTGAGGTGTTCTTCCCATGTCTTGCTGAAGATGAGAATATCATCAAAGAATATCAACACAAATTTCCTCAATTGTTTCTGGAAAACTCTGTTCATGCAAGACTGAAAAGTGGCGGGAGCATTAGTCAAGCCAAAGTGCATGACTAGGAACTCAAAATGGCCATAGTGGCATCTGAATGCCGTCTTCTCAACATCTGAACCTCTCATCCGGATTTGATAGTAACCCGATCTCAAATCAATTTTTGAGAAGAATTTAGCACCATGTAGCTCATCAATGAGCTCATCGATCCGAGGAATAGGATATCGATTCTTTATTGTGCTTTGATTCAAGGCACGGTAATCCACACACATGCGGATGGTGCCGTCCTTCTTCTTCACTAGAACCACAGCTGAAGCAAAGGGAGTCTTGCTAGGGCGAATGAAGCCCATCTCCAGAAGTTCCTTTATGTTCTTCTCAATTTCATCCTTCTGCTTCTTAGGATATCAATACGGAGTTGTGATGACAGGTTTGGCACCTTCTTTGAGCTCAATGACATGCTCAACTCCTCTTTCAGGTGGTGGCCCAGGAGGTAGATCAGCAAACACCTTACTCCTCTTGGTGAGTATTGACTGAATATCTGGAGGGTATTCCCTCTTTGTCTCAACTGGACTAGCTGGAAGAACCATGCATTCCGCAGCCCACTCCACTTGGTCATGTCTAATCAGCCTCTCCATCCTTTTGAATGAAACTATTCGAGGACCACCATTGGACATTCCTCTCAATACAACCCTCTTGCCATCAGATTGGAACTTGAGCTCCATTGTTTGTAGATTGAGAGAGATTTCACCAAGTGAACGTAACCATTGTATGCCCAAAACTGCATCTGTGTCACCAATAGTAACCACATAAAAGTCATCTTTGACTTCATAGTTCCCCAACTACAAAGACATGTTAGGAACTCTTCGGGTACAAGAAATATGGAACCCATCAGCCACCATGACTTTGAAGCCTTCAAATTCTTCGGTCTTGAGACCTCTCTTTGCAACCACACCTTCATCAATGAAGTTATGCGTCGCACCAGTGTCGATTAATGCCACGATACGATGACCTCCAACTCCCCCACGAACCTTGAAAGATTCGTTCTTTTGGAAACTAGAGAGTTGGGCAATAGGGCCCCCAACTCCTTGCTCATGATCGGACTCTTCTGTGGCTCTTTCATCTTCGCTGTCCCCAAAATAAGACTGCTGATCTGACATATCAGATGCTGATTCATAATCAGAATAGGTTCCCATTTGATTATAACGCCCTCTTCCAGGACATCTATGGCCCTTAGTCCAAGGCTCTAAACATGTGTAACACTTGCCCTCTTTTCTGAGCTGTTCACGTTGCTCTTCAGTCAACTTAGGTGGGAACTTCTTGTGCTGATTAGAAGAATGTCTCTTATCCTTCTTATGGCCAAAAGGCTTAGGTGGAAATTTAGGCCTAGGGGCTGATAACTCCATACTACGAGCCTTCTTGATTGCCTCATCAAGACTTGGTGGATCGAAAGCTTTCACCCACCCTTTCAAGGGTTCAACCAACCCTTCGGAAAACAAAACAACCAATCTTCTTTCGGTGATGTTGGGCACCATCACAAAGAGTCTATGGAAATCAGCAATGTAAGAATCCAAGGAGCCATGCTGCTTCAGTTGTGCAAGCTCATGAAATCTTACTTCAGGATCCTTAGTGTCGAACCTTTCAATCAGCTTGTTGGTGAATTCCCCATAGGTTCGAATAAGGTTATGGCCAAGTGTGACCAAACCATGGTACCACCACTCATGAGCAGCTCCCTCTAAATGAAGTGTTGCAAACTTGATGGCATCTTCTTCTGGCATGGGACGAAGTGAAAGGTAGTTGTCTAACTTCTGAACCCACGATCTTGCTGAACACTTATCACTTCCATCGAAGTGAGCCAATGTTACCTTCCCCAAGGCTTGATGAAAATCAGTTCTAGGAGCCATATAAGCTCGATTATCAACTCTTCCTCCATGTCTTTTGTTTCTCTGATTCAAGAATTGATCAAAGGACCATTGGTCTCTAAGATCAGGAGGTAGGGTAGCATACTCCATGTAGGCCTTCCTGGCATCGTCTACCAAAGGAATGGTGGCTTCAACTTGTTGTTCTTCCCTCAGAGTGAATGTAGGAAAGAGCGGTCTAGAGGCTGATCCGCTAGAGATGGCATCATGCTGTCCAATGGTTCTACTGCCTCCATTACCATTGTTCCCATTATTCCCATTGTTTCCATTGACTCCACTGCTTTCTCTTGTAGCATGGTTTTGATTCGGAGTATGGTTCTGAGAAGTTTGCTGGTCCATCCGAGCAAGTAACCGAGACATCATCTCAATCATTCCATCAAACTTCTTTTCCATCCTTGCATCCTTCTCCTCCATGGCCTGCCTAAGATTGTCCATCAGAGGGTCCCTAAACTACTCAACTGAAAGCAAATAGGCGGCAAGCCAGCCTCTTCCACTTATTCAGTGGGGATTACATGTAAATTCAAAATGAAGGGAATGAATTGCTGACAGTACTACTGTCCAGCTTACAGCAATTTAGAGAGCTTGCCAGCTATCATAAGAGTAAGAACTTCCAAAGCTATAACAAGATAAGATCCCTCTTCTACAATCACAAACTCTTTGAATATCAACCCCTCGCACCACTGATGAACTTCCTTAAATCTGGTATGACTGATTTGACAGATTTAATGCAGAACATCAACATAATAACTCACGAAATTGCACATAACTCACTCTAAACACATCCTATTGACGAGAGATCGAATGCAGATTACTATACTGATATAGGCGCCCAAGATGCAATTCCTAAACCACCCAAAACAAGCCTTATTTATTTTGGCACAAACTTCGATGCACTTCAAGATGGTACGGCCCAGCTGCAAGGGCGAATTTACTCTATAAAATCAAAAAGACCCAAATAAAATCTGGAAATTGGCAAGAATGGTTGCTCCACATAAACAGATTTATAGATTCAATACCCAGAATGATAGCATTTTTATTTCATGAGCTGTGTTCAAATCTTACATTCCTCAATGACATTCAGCAACATCAAAATATGATAGAAAATGTAAACTAGAACTCCCAAAATGCAATGACTCAATTGGAAATGCAATTCAAACCTATTACAAGCTAACTTCTCAACTAGTTGCTATCTTTCAAGCAAGAAGATGAGCCCATGCTAGGAGGGATGCTTTCCTCGAAGCGAGTGCCTGAAGATAATTCAGTAGCATAACGATGTAGTAGACAAAAGATGCCAAATGAAGAGCTGAGGCCTAATTAAATAGACAAGAGAGAAACATCTAGAAGCTTCCAGAAGGCGCCCAAACCCTAATTTCAAATTCACCTTTTCCCTCCAAAGAATGGCGTCCTTTTTCACCCATGAAATATTTCACTTTGTATTTTCTTTTTTAAAATAAAATCAATTCTCTCAATAGGCGTCCCTTTCTTCATCTCAATATTTGACATTTAAAGATATAACTTATCTCTCCATGACGCCTAGACCCTCAAGGTTCCCCTTTTAAAACAACTTAAAGTTGTACTGCTAGGCAAGGGGTATAATATTAAAATATAATATTATAATGAAAATACTTATCTCTCCAAGAAATATGCGCCCAAGCCCAAGAATTGAAGTGCCAGCTGAACCATCTGAAGACGAGGACCAACTGAACTGAACCCAAACTGTCCATTGCCAAAAATAGAATTTACTAAAAATAGTAAATTCGCGAAGTTGCTCGGAATGCCAAATTGAACACATCACTGCGAAGCTCTCTGAAAACCCAGAAAGAATCCGCAAACAGAATTTCGAACCTCAAGCAACAACCTCCTCAAAACCAGGAAACCCTAATTTCACCATCCGCGTAGCCTACGGGTCTCCGGAATAGGCCAACGGTCAACTGAAACGGTCACAGCTGGGAAGGGGACATTACAAGATTTCAAACAACCACAATAGAAAAGAGTTGATGCAAAGTAGACCAAGGATAGATGTTTATGTCTTAGAAAAAAATTATGCCGAGATCAACTACTAAACATCAAATAATAAAGAAAAATAAATTAACAAATTAAAATAAACTCATACCACAACAAAGGTGAGACAAAAAAAGCCTGTATGCATTAGTGAAGATGGCAACTTGAAATTTAAAAATGCTTAAAATCTCTTCGCTAGACTAAAAAACAAGAGTTTCATGATAACAAGATAACTCAGTCTCACGATAAAGGAGGATGGAAAATTTCTATTTTATAGAGGTGAAAAGGAGTTATGCACATAAGTCCAAGCCTTTATATTTGCCAACTTGCATTAGATATTCCCATGTGTATATTCCTCATGACAAGAGGAGTGCACACATGTGTGCAAAGAAAAGAATTTACAGTCCAATATTCTTTGTAAGGAATATTGAGATGCCTAAGAAAGAAATTACACTTAAATATTCCTAGTAAGGAATATTGAGACATTTTAGAAAGGAGTTACGCTTCAAAGTTCAAGGAATCGTTTCTTAAAAACAAAAAAGCGGTGTAGGATAATCTAAATTAATAAAATACATAATAAAAATATTCCTAGCCACCTCATTAAGGAAAACATCTCTTTGAATGTAAGAAAAAATCATACCCAAAACAAACAAAGGTTGAGCAAGAGTTTTCTATATATTAAAATTTTAAAAAATCTATCTCATGCCTCTAGGACCAAATATCTAGAATTCTAATGACTAAGGGAATATTAAATCTAGTAGGATGAATGTTTTTGTTTTGCAGTTATACTATTTAGTGAGACAATAGGGTGCAAAAGTGGCTAGAGTAGTTTGAGTTGGTCTTGTCATCTTTATGCATCGTATCTCATACTAGGTAGTACATTTTAGGGTCTAATTGGTTTGTGTAAAGAGGGCTTCTTTAATCATTCAATTGATCTTTTTGTCTTTCCATGATTTTTTTAACTGTAAAATGGCCTGTTTTTCCGAATTAGTGCCAATAGTTTGCTTATTTTATGTTTATTGGAGATCATTTTTTCTGTAAAATAGTTTATGGATTTTCTATTTCATCTGACAACTGAACTTTGAATCATGTGTTGTGCTGTCCATGTTGGAGACTGCTGTTCATTTATATGCATATTAAATATATGAAAAGTTTTATGCTTGTTTAGGACAATGATTGTTTTTAGAGGTGGGGCATTTTTCAGGTTCCTTTACTTGCCACAAACATCCTTTGTCATGTTTGTCATTTTGTTATCTTCATATGGACTGACAGGCACATCATTGGGATTCCTTCTACAAGTTTTATCGCAACACCACAGATAACAAGTAAGCTCCTATGATTACCTAGAGTTGTGCCTCCTATGTTAGACATGTTGCACGTATCATTCCTCTCAATCATTCTTTCAAGAGTTAGAAGTTAAAACATTTTTGTATTTTATTATATTTTTATTGGTCACTTTTCGTCTCTTTTACATACTAGGAAAGTAAATAAGCATTTCTTTTATGTGAATTCCCTTGACAAATCCAATTTAAAGGGAGAATGATAACAATATACTGTCAAATATGTTTTATGGTTAAAATGCATTCGCTAGTAAAACAGATTCTAACTCTTGTGATTAAATTTTTTCTTTTGCTCAAGGACATGGGCATATTGACTTTACTATTTGAAGAACACCTGGGTAAAGAGAAATTATTTTGGTGTTCTCGAATAACCGAATGTAGGTCAATGAGACTTAAATAGTACATTTAGTTATAATATAGAAATAATAGGGTAAAGATACGTAGATTAAGAAAAGAAGTAGAAAGCACTAAATTTATATAAACATAGTCATGATATGACTACCTTTTATTGCTTTCTCCCACTGGTTGTGTTGTATCCTATCCAAGACTGTATAGCTGAAAATAAATAGTCTACATAAATTGCATGCCGTAATTTAAAATAAAAAATAAATTATATAGATTTCCACTAGATTTACTTGAGTGGTAGGAAACATTTAATTTACCCTTTCAAGGTTAAAAAGCCTTTTACCAATTCCATCACACTCAAAAATTTAAGAGTTGATAGTTATGAGGATATAAATCTATCATAGTAACATGTTTTTTTATGCCAAATATATGCCTCACCGAAAAAATACATAAAATGTCAGAATAATATTTTAAGAGTTTTTGTATTACATGGTAAAAGTACATTAGATGGTGCTTGCTAGGTGGGGTTGATGGTTCATGTGGATGAGCCTCTTGGATGGTGTATTTGGAATTTGAATAAACATATTTGTCACACTCTTATCATAAATTTAACACCCAATTTTTAGATCCCCAACACATAATTACATGTAAAGACCCCTTCCAGAATGTATGGCGTTTTTGTGATTTGTTTAGTTTGATAGATGTTCCATTTTATCAAACTTATCTCATGAATGTGCATATGTTTTGACAAGATAACACAAAGAACATTTGTCTAAATCTGATAATCAGTATGCATAATAACCCTTCACAAATTAACTGATATTTCAAATGGCATTCTGCTGTTAACAAGACAACTCTTCACAAAACAGACTGAAGACTAAGAATATATATGATGCAGGAGCATCCGGGTGCACGAGCAATCTTGCACATCAAAATTATTTATGTTATTTTAATTTCTTTCTTTTGGTTGTGGTCTTGCAGGCATGATTTATTTTTAAATTGTTTTCTCCTCATGCTCCATCAATATTAAATGATTTTGTAAGTGCTGGAATCTTCCTGATGCAAGTGCTTGAGGTAGTGGAGGTGTAGGAATGAGATAGTGGATGCCAATTCAGGAAAAGATTTGAAAAATTATTAGAAAAGAACAATTAAGGGGCTGAAGGCATGCATCCCATACCTAGAATGGAAGAGGTAGAGGTTTGACTGGCATTTTAGGGAGAGAAAGATTGTTTGAGTCGTGACTGTGAGACTCAATTTCAGTAAATTGGACATAACTTTCTCATACGGTAACGAAATCAAGAATTTCAAAATGATCCGGAAAGCTCAGAACGGGGTGCACCAAACCCAGAAGGCGTTTTAAAAGACTCTTGATAATCAGGGAGCAGTGATGGATATAAGTGATGGGTTTGTGGAGTTGTAGCGATTCTTGCCTGTAGAATTGATTTCAGTTTAGCTTATGGAATGGCAGTAGCATATGTTGTTGTTGTAGATGCAAATTGTATGTAAAAATCATTTTATTCAATTTGAATGAAGAAGATTTGGTTATATTTTCCATTAAAAATTTGTTGCAAATGTTTTCAACTTTTGAAGTAAGGTTGTTGGTGGTGTTATGGCTGCTTGGATGGGCTGTTTGACAAAAATCCCCCATCCTTGTACTGCATCAATATATTATGGCAAGATTCTTCAGACTTGAACAACATAAATGTACTCTCAGAAGGACAGATTACAAAATCTGATAACAGATTGTTGCACTCAGAAATCAACTTCAGATTACAAGGTTATAACATTTTGATTTTTCTGAGCAGAGTTTAGCATATGACTAACATTAAATGATGCAATACCCAAACCTGGGAGTAAAAGTGGGTCTGAGATGCAAACAACAACTTGAACTTAGCTCTGAGTCTTCAAGAAAACCATTGACCAGCAGTAAGAATCACCAACGCCTCTCCAACCAACCACACACCAGTCCAAGACTCCACATGGGGCTGAGAAAGTGCAGCGAATGACATTTAGATGGTATCAATAGCATGTAGTGCTGCTTGCTTTCCTATCGTGCCTCTTTAGAAGGCATTGCAAAAGACATTGATGAGGATTAATGCCACAATCCCTTGAGGAAAGCAATATTTCACCATACACCTTCCCTTGGACCCAAAAAGAGTTACACATCAAATTTGACTTTAGCTTGAGGGCAGCGGCCCCACCCTGACTTACACGTTAGGTAAAAGGCTAAGATTAAAATAGGATGGTGGCGCTGCAATAAGTAAATAACTCGACTCCCCCTTGTTTGCATTAATTTGTCTCCATTCAAATGTCTAATTTGTTAGATCGCTTCAGCCAAGCAACACGCGATAAGTAGAGAATGATATATATTATTTAACAAACTCCGTAATAACCAAGTTTCCAATATGGGGGACGGCGATAAAAAATAAGACTTCAACAATTAAAATATCCAATGTAGATTACCTCTTAAGACTCCAAATAGCGTATGGCTCTCCATGTCAACAGATTATTATTCATTTAATTCACCTCAAAATAGTGCGATTGGTGTTATTTAATTCTGAGCCAAATATCTATTGAAGCTTCACTGGTACAGATAATATAAATTTCGTCCAATTTCCCAAACTACCAAATTGAATAACAAAACCCTAAAATTTGCAATAATAATCTCAGGCATGAATATGCATATTATTCAGAAACCCTCACACTGAATCTTCAAAATCTTTGCTTCTCAGACAAGCTGATTTCTATCGTTAATCCTCAAATTCATCTCTGAAGGAGATTCATAAATTTGCCTTATCGCACAAGTGCGAATCCTGGATGAATCAACCAACACCAGCTAGGGAGGAATCTTTCACCACCGAAATTGGAACTTGTAGGAATACCCACCTAGGGTTTTGGACTCCAAAGAGCTCTTCCAAAATAGAAACCCCAAAAGTAAAATAATAATCCAGAATATTGAGAGAATGAGCTCTCAAGTCTTTTTATAATGCCTTTTTACCTTTTTAGGGTTTTCCTGCCAAAAATCACTTAACACATGATTATAAAGTGACTTTATTAATTTATCATTAAATTATTCCCCAATGTCACTTTATAACCTTTTTAATATAATGAATTAATATTACCTTTATAATTTGCACTTTTTGCCAAGCAACATTAATTAATTAAATTAATTTTTATTCATTAGGTAGGCTGGAAAATGGGGACATTACATTACATGCATTGGCAGTGTATTTAATATTGTCGTAGTTACATGCATTAGAAGGGACAGCTAATGTTAGAGGTCAAACTTGCAGCAATGCATAGACCTAATAATGTCACCTATTTTGGATTCAAAAGTTACAAAGTTTCATTTAAAATGGACAAGAAAACTAGTAGATTACATTATAGAAGTAACATTTTGAATGGGTTTTGAGCAAATGGTGGGAAATGATAAGTTTCACAATGTAAGCCTTGGTTCTATTCCAGTGGGCTCTTGGGTACCTTGTAAAAGGGTTAGAGGTAGAATTTATGCTAAAAGGGTTAGAGGTAGAATTTATGATATTGCATGGAGTGAAGCTCATTGCTATTTGTTACTGCGGTGACATCTTGGGTAATGGATCGAGTGTAACCATATGATAGGTGTAAGCCCACTTTCATGTTCTTTGTGCACTCTACACTAGTGATTTCCATAACATATTGTTTAATAGATAAACTCAAGTTATAAAGCATCAAGGTTTCTAGAGAGGAGACCTAGGTTCATGTCCTCAAGAGTCGTGATAAAGTGATGAAATTGGGTAAAATAGTTCATCCAACTCTTTTGGTG